>SNQJ01S0052487.1:42514-75749 GCA_010110895.2 Picea sitchensis
AAATAAAAAGGGGAAAGAGGAAATCTAAAATAATTAGGAAAGTAGGAAAAAGAGGGCAACATAAAAAGAAAAGGGAAACACAAGAGAAAAAGCAGAAAGTCAAACTTAGTAAGGTATCTACCATTTAAGAACTTTCTAATTTTAAACTAAACTAACAAATTAATAGTGGGGAAAGTCATTAAAAACTGTAAGAGAATTTGAGGACACCTAGGAGCTAATCTAGGAGTGACTCTAGGTGGGTGAGGGAAATAAGGGTAATTAATTAATTAAAGAAATCAATTTATGGAGGAATGAAGGGGATGGGTGACACTTGTACGGGGAGGAATTTTTAGGAATTAATTTTTAAACATTAATTTAAATGGGATTTTGGGAAGGTAAAGGGGTTCGAAACTCTATATAATGGAGGGAGGAGAAGGATGGGGGGGTTCTTCTATTTTGCGTAACGTTATGCTGCAGAAATCTTTACTTGAATGACTTAGCTTGTGGGAGTTGGGATACCCAGCTTAGTGAGGAGTGGTATCTCGGCCTTGCGAGGTGAGCTGAGAGCTTCATGATTCTCTGGTTAACATGTGTGGCCCCTTTGCGGCTCGGGGGGCTAAGGGGGAAGAAGAGTACCCCTAGAATTGGCTGGGAGTTACCGGTGAAGTCTCATCGGTCGAAAAACGGGAGTTGCACGGAGCGCGTAGGACTTCAACTAAGAGCAGGCGATCAAGCAATGATACGCTTTCTTCATTTTGTATGGTAGATTGTTGTAGGATTTATGCTTGGGATCTGCTTGTTTAATTGGGTAAGTATACTGATTGTCTAGATTGTTGACTAAAATTTTTATAGCCTAGCTCGATGATTGATTGACTCCCATGGCCTTCGTTTCCCCGCATGTCTTGACCTCCCTGTGACCATTGTGGTTGTTTTCCCTTCATCCCTAGCTCATCAGTCCTCACCTGAGCAGTCGGCCAGGAGCCTGATCTACAGTCGTCGCTTCAACATTAAAAGACCTATGGATCTCAACGCCCTTCTTTTCTGTGTGAGGATGATGAGTGAAAGACAAACCTATCAGTCGTCTACCTTCGTTGTTGTCCTTGGTTGATTGGATCCTTTCGGTTCTCTTACTATTGTCTGCATTTTTGTATTGGTGTTTTGGTAATGGAAAAATGAATTGACTGATGTTTGCATTTTGTATTGGTATTCTGGCAATGGAAAAATCAATTGATTCATGTCTGCATTTTGTATTCATATTCTGGCAATGGAAAAACGAATTGGCTTATGTCTACATTTTGTATTGGTATTCTAGCAATGGAAAAATGAATTGGCTGATGTTTGCATTTTGTATTGGTATTCTAGCAATGGAAAAACGAATTGATTCATGTCTGCATTTTTTATTGGTATTCTGGCAATGGAAAAATGGATTGATTCATGTCTGCATTTTGTATTGGTATTCTGGCAATGGAAAAACGAATTGATTCATGTCTTCATTTTATATTGGTATTCTGGAAATGGAAAAATGAATTGATTCATGTCTGCATTTTGTATTGGTATTCGAGCAATGGAAAATCAAATTGATTCATGTATGCATTTTGTATTGGTATCCTGGAAATGGAAAAACGTTTTTGCTTTTAAAAGTTGCCAGAGATTGTCGTTTAAAATGCCCACATTTTTGCTTTCAAATGAGACAGAGATTGTCGTTTTAAATGCCCATGTTTTTGCTTTCAAATGAGACAGAGATTATCGTTTAAAATTGCCCACATGTTTTCTTTCAAATGAGACTGAGTTTATTGTTTTGAATGCCCAAGTTTTTGCCTTCAAATGAGACTGAGATTGTTGTTTTAAATGCCCACGTTTTTGCTTTCAAATGAGACTGAGTTTGTTTTTTTAAATGCCCACGTTTTTTCCTTCAAATGAGTCTGAGATTGCCGTTTTAAATGCCCATGTTTTTGCTTTCAAACGATGGACTAAGTTGTTGTTAAATGCCCACGAATTGCCATTAAATGGTAGCATATGCTTGCTGAAGTATGGCACAATGATTCCCATTAACCGTGACTGCGTTTTGCTACTGGTGTGACCACGTTTTCCCCCCCTTTAAATGGTTGACTACGATTGTTGTATTGGACACCATTTTGCCTTAAATGTTGCATGCGTTTTACTGTTAATTTCCATGTTAATTACAATATTAAATGCTATATTATTGCCATATTAATTGCCAGGATAATTTGCTACAGTGAGTTAATGGACAACAGATTCCTTCTTAATGATATATTAATTGTGTTGTTACGGTTATATTAATTTCCTTGTTACTATTATATTGATTGTTACTTTTACATTATTTGCCTTGTTACTGTTATATTGATTGTTACTTTTACACTATTTGCCTTGTTACTGTTATATTGATTGTTACTTTTACATTATTTGCCTTGTTATTGCTTTACTAATGGTTATGTTAATTAAAACGTTAATCTCATTGTCATTTCTATATTACTTGTTATGATAACAGTTATGTAAATCGCCTTGTTATTGTTGAATTAACTGTCATGTTAATTGTTAAGTCAATTGCCTTGTTTTTCTATAATAATTGTCATGTAACTACGATGTTGTTGCCTTGTTAGATTGCTAAAATGACGTTAATAGTTGGCAGTTTCCTTCTCAATATTAATGACAGCTAGTATTGTTAGTTTGGTCGATATAGTAGTCTACATGCTGAGATTAATTGCTCATAAGTGTTTTAATGGAATCATTCTACTCTAAGATTGTAAATGTTGTTATTTAAGTAATGTCTAGTTGGATGGAGAATTTGGATTAACATAGACTTGGCCAATTAGGTTGTGTTAAGGCTTAAAATTTGATTGGTAAGTAAGGAATGGATTGCAAATTTTAGACTCTCTGGATTGAATTTTATATAAGGATAGAGGGAATTTATAATTATGGTTTTAGTATTGACCACTTAGATTTGCAAAATTAATTGTATTAACATTTATTTAGAGGATGCATTATTGTCTAATTGTAACTTGACGCGCCCTGTTAGAATGGGACCCTTGTTAAAATTGAATGTAATTATAGACCGGTTAGACTGGGTGATTGGTGGGGGCGAGGACGATATCGGGTGGGTTGGCATCACCCCTTGTATTTGTCCTCTTGTGTCTCGTCAGCCTTTGTGTGGGTTAGGTATAGTCTCCCAGTCAGTATTCGGTTCCTAGCACGTCGAAGTTTTCTTGAGTCTTGGTCCCTTTTGTTTTGCGCCAGGGTTATTGATGCCCCTCTCATCTAGGGATGACATGGTCCCTGATGAGGGGATTATGGCGTGCCCTATGGGTTAGCGATGAATGATAGATTGGTCGGAGTCGGTGCCTACCATGTGAGTGTGGTTGAGCGTCGTATGTTTACTTGGGCGCATGCGTTGGTTCGCGCGCCTTGAGGTTCTAGTCTTGTTCGTCAACGTCGTTATGTCAGGAAGGGGAAGTGGTCCCCTAGCTTGTAGGCATGTCTTGTTTCGTCGGGCAGTTAGTCGTTATCTCTGGTTATTTTGTGCCTGTTTTTCCTGGTTTTCCTTGTGCCTATGCGTGGTGTCGTCGTTGCCTTCTTGCCCCTTAATTCTTAAAAAAAAAAAAAAAAATGTCTTCGCTCGTGGCCATAACAGTGGGGTTCTTACATGATACATCAATAGACTTTAGCCAAATTTCCAATCATTAATATATATAATCATTTCAATGATGTAATTCCTCATTTAAATAATATAAATAATAAATTTTACTCACACAACTCCCACAATTCCTAGTTTTACACCTAGGTGTTCCTTTGATCTTATCATGACTTCTTATTAGTCCCTGCCTTAGCCATAGAGGGACTATAGTGATCGACGATTCGGTGACCTCATATTAGTTTGTCCTTTGACCATAAATATTTGCATAATATCTATTGTTGGAGCTAAAGAACTAAAAACATTGAATTTTATATAATACAAAGTACCATATATGTAATGATCTGATTGGATAACAGATTGGAGGTCTTATTGCCAGCTTTTCTATTCCCAATGTTTTATATGTTAGCATATCCAAAAATTTTGATCATATACAGTCTTTTTGAATCATATATTTTTCTTATGCATTGCTTGAAGGTGGATTAATGCTAGCATTAGTTCGAATGTTTGTCTTAGCATTTTCTACTAGCATTGTCTTAGATCATATACAGATCTTTTTTTATTTGTACTAATCATATTGAAATGTTTATATATCCAAGCTTTATAGTACTCGATAATTCCAAAGTTTATAACCTTGTATTGTGATTTATTTTTTTATTTGTGCTACTATTATTAGTCCCTGCCGTATGTATTTGTATTGAAATGTATTGACACTTTTTTTGGGGTGCTTTAATAGGTCTGATAGCTTAAATGTTTACATGACATGAGGTCCTCCAACAGGCATGACAACTTAAATGTTTGCATACCGCAAGGCCCTTAGACATCCTAGCAACCTTAAATGTTTATCTAAATACGCTTCTTGGAGTACATTTTTCCTCGAAATTTTCCACACAATGCTGTAGTGATTTTGGACAATATTGTTGTCCACCACCAGTTGAATAGGCATTTTATGTTTAATCCTTCTTATAGCCTTGCAATGAAATTTCATCATCATTGAAGCTACATACATTGTTTATTGGTTCGGTGAGTGTCTCTTCTTCACTGGTTCGTCGGTTGCTTCTTGTTGTTGTTGTTTGGTTCACAATTCGACCCACGCTTCTACCTTTCATCGTTTCATAGTAAGTTTCCATGCCATAGTTTCATTTTCTATTCCTTCTTTTTTGTTCAATGTTTGCAGTTTGAAAGTAAGAATGTTTTCTTATTTCTACTGGCATGCTCGTCATATGTTTCGAGTTCCTTCTATGCTTCGGTTGCAGTTTCGTAATCATTGGAGATACATATGTTGTTTACTGGTTCGGTGGTTGTTGCTTGTTCGTTGGTTCGTCGGTTGTTGGTTGTGTTTGTTTGGCTCAAGTTTACGCTTTGGGGCCCTAGGGATGCATTTGGTTATGTTCGTGCTTTCTCGCTGGTTTGGTGGTTGTTGTTTTCTTTTGTTTGATTCAGTTTGCAGGGTTGGGGTCCTGCGTCGGAAGTTAGAGCTATTTTTTTTTTTTTTTCTTGTATTGTTATTATTTTTGGGGTGCTTTATGGTGTTCATCTCCTGCACCCATGAGTGGGCATGCATTTGTGTTATTTTTTGTGTTTTGCGAGGTCGATATCTATTCTTCTATGAGATTTTGCTGGTGCTTCAGTGTTTACATGATAGAAAATAGTTGCATGAAAAATAGTTCGAGAAGTACATGTAAAATTGCAATATCCGTTTTTTTTTGTTAAGATAAAACATATGCAGGATACAGTTATAAACCATGTATGGTGAAATGTGCCCATATGACAATACATGTTCTTTATCCTCTACACAGACTGGTGTGCCAATGATACAATTTGTCTTGTAATTGAGATATGATATGTACAACAAATATTCTGCAAAATTATATTTCCATGTCTGGAAGCATATCTGGGTAGTTTGGCATGGAAAACCAAAATATTGTATCATGGGCACAAAAGTCTGTGTAGAATATAAAGAAAATGTATTTCCATGGGTGGAAGCATATCTAGATATGTTTCCATGGAAAACCAAAAATCGTTTAGCTACGACTGGATGCAATTTCGTAATATTTTGTGTTTTGTAATATATTTTGTGTCTTGTAAAAAAATTACATATTTATAGCTATGTTTGGAGAAGTGCAAAGGTTCATGTTTCTGCCCATCTTTTATACTATTATTTGAGTCTCTTTTACTGTATGTACATATTAATTGTTCTCCGATGCATACCAACTTCCATTCATATTCATTGTATTTTTTGCATTCCCACATTCAAACAAACATAATAGCTGGAGAAAACGACGGAGTCTTGATTGCATCGGTTGAAGAAGAGATAGAAAGGTACATGCTTGTATTGTTATTTCATATTGCGTTGTTTTGTATTTCATTTATTTTCTGTATATGTGTTCACCTATTTTATTGTATGTAGATGTTGCATACCTTCCTACATAATAACTTATCTTCATTACACGTATTCTTGTATACTAACCTCCTTCATGTTCGTTGTATTTTTCCTGCATTGCTACATTTAAACAAACATAATGGCTGGAGAGGACGATGGACTCTTTGGCGGGAATGCACATGAGGAGTTGCAAAGGTGGATACCTGTACTCTTATTTCATATTCCAGTGTTCATGTTTTCATTTACTGTCTGTATATTTGTTGTGCTTATTCTATTGCTTTGCACCTTTTTTTTTTTTGTTCTTTTCTTCGTTCAAATATAATTTTTTTGGGTTTACCTGTATGTATATACTACATATATTTCTGCGTATTCTCATGTGAATCATATTTTTCTTGTTGTTACATTGGAATAAATAGAAATTTTTCTCTTTATTTTACATTTATGTCTTCATACTAACTTGCCTTCATGTCCATTGTATATTCGGCGTTGCTACCTTGGAAGAAACATGTTAGTTGGGCAGGAAGATGAATTGTTTTGTGCAACAGCAGAGGGTTCTATGGTACAATCTTTGAAAAGGTATACCAACTGTGCTGGTAAATTAAATATACAAACTAGGTGGGGGCACATAATATTAGACTAGAAAACGATAACTTGGCAGCAATGGGCCTTTCTTCTCTCCCCATTTCTACTTTTTCCATTTTCTATTATCCCTTTTGTTTTCTAATTTCTCTGTTGAGTGGTCTTTCCAAAAATGCCTTGGTGCATCGGTTGGTGGACTAACAGTTTCAAATTTATGGTCACGCTTCTACCTTATTCCATACTTACCCACTTTGTCGATTGCGGGTGTCGAGCCGACGGGTTCAAGATTTCTCCCCTGGCTTCCAGGGGTCTGCGATATACATATTGGTCGTGGTGCCCCGCCCTCATGCCCTGTTTACTGTTACACATTTTTCCATTCAAAAAATCAGAGGCATTCAATTTGACGCTCGGGTTCTCATGTTTCCTGAGTATATTCCTTGACACCCTATTTCGTATTCCAACTCCTTCCACCCTGCATGTGAAATTAAGAACTATTATGGACAATATACAATGCATATGCTTGTTTAGGCCTTCTGATGTTCATCTACACATGCTTGCATCAGAAAAAGTTGGACTAGTGACATGGCCATGAGCAATAAGTCATCCCAGACATCAGCAGACCGATAAGGCCAAAGGTAAAGATGCATACACTATGCTCCTAGTATATTTACAAAACAAATATCCTCGACTATTTATTCATCTATGGCATGGTGAATATGTTGAAGTCATCTGCAATACATGGTTTGCAGTTCACAAGAAGTATCAACAAGTACAAGAGAAACGTCAAACATAACGCAGGTTCTGCAGACTAAGAGGTGTGGTTGCAAAACTCTAGCTACATAGTTCATTGAAGCTATATGTCTACTTGTAGATTTATGACAGTGAAAGAAGAATGAAAAAATAAAGAAATGCACACTACCATTCACTTTAGTTATCCTGTTAAAAAATTGTCACCGGGTCTAGAGTTGTAACACCCAAAGTACTATCAATAGAGGGCTTGAACAACCCCCGAAATGGACAAGTGTTCGTTGGGGACATAATGGTCGTCTATAGCACCTACTTGGACAAAGCAAACAAAACTAGATCCATTATGCGTGCTGACATGACAGACAAGAAGGCCATGATGACAGCCACACTGACTATTCCTACACAACTTGTCCAGAAACATGCAGAAAATATATTGTTGGGTAATGGGATATCCATTACAAATTTTAATATATTGCCCAAAACAGTATATGACCGTGGTGATTGTGATCGGATTATTTCGCTCAAAGAAACAAGTATTGTAGAAAAAATTATCGTTGTTTGTTCAGAATGTCGTTTCATCCCAGACATGACTATCAACCAGCTTGCACAGAGCAGTGATATTTACCCAATCAGAACCATTGGCGCAACTGTCACACTGGTGAGAAAAATTGGCTCGCAACACATTCTCGATATAAAGGATGGAGAGTCGAACAACGACAAGGCAATGGTACTGCTTTCCATATCCAGTTCTGTCCTTTACTTTTCCATGTGCATGTATCTCGGGTAAGTTACACAAATATTTCACTATTCCATGTTGCAGTTGCAATTGTTCGATACCTATTCAATTTTTTTTTCGTCAATGGAACAACAATTGCATAAAGGGCAGTTTCCACTTATGCTCTTCAAAAATATAACAAAGAAAAGGGATCTTAGAGAAAGGATCTTTCGCACAACCCAAGCAACATTTGTAACAGAGTTGCGAGCAAACATAGTACAAGATCTAAAGAAACTAGCTATCTCTACAACTATTGTGAGTATACATACACAGAATCATCCTCACTTTGCTTATACAAATAGCCTTCACCAAATTTATGCGGCTTGTTTTATTTTATTTTATTTTATTTAAGGGGGGAGGGGGTGTAGTTGTGTATTATATTGTTCAATGTATTAATTCCTATGCTCGTGTTTCCAGGTTGAAGGTGTTTTGATTGCAGTGAATGCGTACTCAACCCCCTTTGAGCCTATATGTGTGAAATGTTGCAACTCTCCTGCTTCTGCTTCTGATTTGATAAGTGATGATATGATTGATTGTATGCGATGCAGTGAAAAATGTCCATATACATATGCACATTGCCTCAATGATGGCATCCGAACCATGGGAAGCACAACTGTGCATTGTACAATTAGGCAACCTCTGTTACAATATGTGCTTCCTAGGCTAGCAGAATTTTTCATATGGAGCATACGTATAGAAAAAGGCAAGCAGTGTCTACATGCTGTGCGACTTTCGGATACACAACAAATTTACCTTAAATGAGGACAATGCAATATTGCATATCGACTAAAGTAGGGAAAAGAAAAAACATATCGAGCTTTGGCAGGAAAAGAAAATATTTCATGTGTCTCTGTAATATTTCTTCAAAACCCAAATGAATGTTCGTCGGACTCGAGTACTTAAGATTGCATGCACATAAGATTTTTTCGTCCAAAAATGGGAACCATGGAAACAAGCCCCATATATCCCATGGCCCCGATTATTTTCTCGTGGGAACATATACCAGATGTAAGATAAAACCAATGTTGCGACGTATTTTCTTTGTATATCAAATTGTTTGATGCAAAGTTCGATGCGTGCTGCTCTATGGAACCTTGTGGGAACTTGCTTGCGACCTGTTTGGAGTTTAGTTGGTTCTTGGTTGTATTCTTCGTCTATCAATTTGTATATCACGAAAATCCGAGTGTTGTTTGGAGGACACAAAACAATAGAATTGCATTTTTTTAGCTAGTCAGCCCGCAAATCCGCCTGCCAATTTGTATGGCGTTATGACGCAAATGTAGTATGTGGCTTGTTTTAGCACTTTTCCTTGATGGATGAACTTCATAAAATTAATCTCTTGGAATAATTTGAAATAAACGAATATATACCGTGAGAAGTCCAATTGTGTTATCATATCAACAAGAGGCCCTTAAAATTCAAATTGGTCATTGTTATGCTTGCGGTGATAGAATTTAAAAAAACTTTGTTTTGTTTCCTTCATTTTTTTTAAAATAAGCGATTTAACATCCTTTGATAATTTTATGTAATTAAATTGTACAATATCAACATTTAATATTAATAATTTAGTATTTGCAAATAATGTTTTTAGATAATGTTAGATAGTTTATAGGGATGACCATCCGTAAACAATCGCAATCTTGAGCCCGCCAGTCCTGGAGTCCGTCTGTCAATTTGTATATCGTGGAACTCCGAGTGTTGTTTGGAGGACACGAGACAATAGAAGTGCAATGTTGAGCCAACCAACCCATAATTCCGCCTGCCAATTTGTATATCGCAAAACTCTGGGTGCTATTTGTAGGGCACATAACAATAGAGGCCCAATTTTGAGCTTGCCAGCCCGAGAACCCACAATCCAAAAAGTGGCTAAGTATGGAATGAAAGATCCGTACATGCTCTATAAAATCTCATGTCCATACTTTATAAAAGTACATATTTAGTATGTATTACTCGTTTCTCGAAAAATTTCTAGGTGCGGAAGTTGGTGGATACACATGTTCAGATTTCCACTTACTTTTATATCACCAGCCCAACCGACCGCTTCCCTCTTTCATATTGTACAAACTTTTTGGATCGCGAGTTTCCGAATACACGGGTTTTTCTTTTAAATAAGATATTTAACATCCTTTAATAATTTTATGTAATTAAATTGTACAGTATCAATATTTAATATTAATAATTTAGTATTGAAAATAATGTTTTTAGATAATGTTAGATAGTTGATAGGGATCACCATCCGAAAACAATTGCAATCTTGAGCCCGCCAACCCTAGAGTCCATTTGTCAATTTTTATATCTCGGAACTCTGAGTGTTGTTTGGAGGACACATAACGATAGAAGTGCAATGTTGAGCCAGCCAACCTACAAGTCTGCTTGCCAATTTGTATATCATGGAACTCTGGGTGTTATTTGTAGGATACAGACCAATAGAGGCCCAATTTTGAGCCTGCCATCCCGAGAACCCGCGATCCAAAAAGTGGATAAGTATGGAATGCGGGATCCGTACATGTTCTATGAAATCTCATGTCCATACTTTAAAAGAGTACATATTTAGTATGTATTACTCGTTTTTCAAAAAATTTCTAGGTGCGGAAGTTGGCGGATTCACGTCTTCATATTTCACTTACTTTTATATCACCAACTCGACCGACCGCTTCACCGTTTCATATTGTAATAAACGAATATAAATTGTGCGAAGTCCAATTGTGCTATCATATCAACACGAGGCCCTTAAAATTCAAATTGGTCGTTGTTATGCTTGCGGTGATAGAATTAATATTATTTTTTAAAATAAGAGATTTAACATCTTTTAATAATTTTATGTAATTAAATTGTACAATATCAATATTTAATATTAATAATTTAGTATTTGAAAATAATGTTTTAGATAATGTTAGATAGTTGATAGGGATGACCATCTGTAAACAATCGCAATCTTGAGTCCGCTAGTCCTGGAGTCTGTCTGTCAATTTGTATATCGCGGAACTCCGACTATTGTTTGGAGGACATAAAACAATATAAGTGCAATGTTAAGCCAACCAACCCATAAGTCTGCTTGTCAATTTGTATATCGCGGAACTCTGGGTGCTATTTGTAGGGCATGGAACAATAGAGGCCCAATTTTGAGCCCGCCAGCCCGAGAACCCGTGATCCAAAAAGTGGCTAAGTATGGAATGAGGGATCCATACATGCTCTATAAAATCTCATGTCCATACTATATAAAAGTACATATTTAATATGTACTACTTGTTTCTCAGAAAATTTCTAGGTGCGGAAGTTGGAGGATACATGTGTTCAGATATCCACTTACTTTTATATAACTAGCCCGATCGACCGCTTCCCCGTTTCATATTGTAGAAAATTTTTGGAACGCGAGTTTCCGAATACACTAGTTTTTCTTTTAAATAAGATATTTAACATCCTTTAATAATTTTATGTAATTAAATTGTACAGTATCAATATTTAATATTAATACTTTAGTATTGAAAATAACGTTTTTAGATAATGTTAGATAGTTGATAGGGATCACCATCGCAAAAATCGCAATCTTGAGCCCGCCAGCCCTGGAGTTTGTCTGTCAATTTGTATATCGTGGAACTCCAAGTGTTGTTTGGAGGACACAGAACAATAGAAGAGCAATGTTGAGCCATCCAGCCTTCAAGTTCACCTGTCAATTTGTGTATCACAAAATTCTGGGTGCTATTTGCAGTGCACGGAACAATAGAGGCCCAATTTTGAGCCTGCCAGCCCGAGAACCTGCGATCCAAAAAGTTGCGAAGTATGGAATGTGGGATCCATACATGCTCTATAAAATCTAATGTCCATAGTTTATATAAGTACATATTGTACAACGGACCAACCACTTCCTCATTTCATATTGTACAAAATTTTTGGAACGCGAGTTTCCGAATACGCGATTTTTTAAAATAAGATATTTAACATCCTTTAATAATTTTAGGTAATTAAATTGTACAATATCAATATTTAATATTAATACTTTAGTATTGAAAATAATGTTTTTAGATAATGTTAGATAGTTGATAGGGATAACGATCGTAAACAATCACAATCTTGAGCCCGCCAGCCCTGGAGTCCGTCTGTCAATTTGTATATCGCAAAACTCTGAGTGTTGTTTGGAGGACATGAAACAATAGAAGTGCAATGTTGAGCCAGCTAGCCCACAAGTCTGCCTGTCAATTTGTATATCGTGGAACTGTGGGTGCTATTTGTAGGACACAGAACAATAGAGTCCCAATTTTGAGCCTGCCAGCTCAAGAACCCGCGATCCAAAAAGTGGCTAAGTATGGAATGCGGGATCCGTACATGCTCTATAAAATATCACGTCCATACTTTATAAAAGTACATATTTATTATGTATTACATGTTTTTCGGAAAATTTCTATTTGCGGAGGTTGGCGGATTTACGTCTTCAGATTTCACTTACTTTTATATCACCAGCTTGACCGACCGCTTCCCCGTTTCATATTGTACAAAATTTTTGGCTCGCAGTTTTCCAAATAGGCCAGTTACCGGATAGGCAGGTTCAATATTGCGTTTCCATTGTTCCGCCGTCTGCAAACAACACCCTGACTTCCATGATCTACAAATTATCAAACAAATTGAAATAAAAGAATAAATACTATGCGAAGTCTAATGGAACAATCATATGAACGAGAGGACATTAAAATTCAAATTCGTCGTTGTTATACTTGCGGTGAAGCTAACAGTACAAAAACTTATTTTCTTGTAACTTTTCGACGCTCCTCTTATACAAACAGATCCTTGAAACTATAAACATCACTCACTATATCTATTCCTTGATTGAAGAACCTGTTAACATGTTTAATGCACTCCATAGTTACTATTAAGACCATCAATGGTTCTTTCTTACAACAATTCTCGCTTTTGAAAATTGCCATCCACTTTCTTTTTTTCCCTCTGCTTTCTGTTTCTTTACTTACTCGTTTTTCAAAAAATGTCTAGGTGCGGGATTGGCGGATTCATGTCTTAAGATTTCCATTGTTACTTTTATATCACCAACCCGACTGACCGCTTCCCCATTTCATATTGAACAAAAATTTTGAATAGTGGGTTCCCTCATAGGTGGGTTCAACATTGCGTTTCCATTGTTCTGTCGCCTCCAAATAGCACTCGGACTTTTGTGATTTACAAATTAGCAAATAAATTCCCCTTCATCTCGTATGCTTTTGCTTTATGTTTACTTGGTCGTTTTTCTGAATGTCTCATGCTTTTATATACAACACCCGAAGTTCAGCAATATACAAATTGCCCTCTCGACATTGTGCTTCCACTGTTTCCCTACGTACAAACAACACCCAAAATTATGCGATATACAAACTGATGAACAATATATGTTAATGAGATGCAATATGACCATCGTCCCCTCAGATCTCCTAGGTATATCTTCTGACCCTTTTTTTTGTAACCCACCCGACTGCTTTCCATACTTGGGCATTTCTTGGAATTTGTTTCACGGCTTGGTGGGTGGACGAAATGTACAATGCTTGGTCGCTCTTCGCCATCATTTCTACCTTCGTAATTATTTCCAAATATACAATTATTAATCTTTAATGCTAGTAGTTCATCCTGCAGGAACCGTTAAGATTGTCATTAACGTCTGGAAGGCCGGACAAGATTTGTCATTACTACAAATTAAACCAACATTTGTAGAGAAGAGTGTTATCATTTCAAAGTATTCATTTCAAACATCATGCAATATGTTTCGTGCATCGGTCGGTTGGTGCCTTTAAGAAATCTCTAATTCTTAATCGCTCTTTGTCGTCACCGCCACCTTCGCACTTTTTTCTAAATATGCAATTAGTTAGATTTAATGGTAACAACTCATTGCACACGAACCCTGGAGATTTTCATTGATCAATGAAAGGCTCAAGGAGATATTCCATTGATACGCATTAAACCATGATTTGTTGAGGGTTATATTATCGCTCCCTAATTTTCATTTCAAACATCGTATGGAGCAAACAAAAATTCTCGTTAACTTGTGGCATCATCTCTGTCCAGATATAGTAAACACATTCGGGCATAATGGCCATAGGTTCTAGTATTACAGGGAATATTCTTACTACTCATCTCCCTCTGCCCAGGAGAAAAATAGGATATGGTCCCTTGGTACATCGAGAGATATATTTCAAGTCAAATAATTCCAAGGCAACCCTGCCTGCTCAGAGAACCTGCCCAATTGTATTAATGGTTAGTGCAGAGGTTGATGTCATGGATTCTGATCCGGAAAAAGATGATCTGATGGGCGATGATATGACAATGGATGATGGCAATGCAGAGACTATTCCCACTCATGCACCCAAATTGAAATCAACCATAACGGACAGAACTTCCTGGCTCAGTGATGGCGGTCCTGACAACACCAAAAGAAAGAGTTTTAGAAAATAATCGACGTTGATCGCAATAGTCGCTTTGCAGCTCGAAAGTAGGAATTCTAGAGGTCCAAATTAGTCCGTTCTGGGTGGAATAATTTCACTGTAAGGAAATGATATGTTGATGCTCTTAGAGATATATTTCAAGCCAAAAAAATATTCAATTGTGGGACAACTGTCATGTTCTCTGGATATACAATTAACATCTTCGAGAATGAGGACCAGAAATCCCATTGGTGAAAGGAATATTTCTACTAGTCCTCTCCTTCCACCCAGAATGGTCTAATTTGGGCCTCTGAAATTGCACGTGCAACCTGTGTTCCTGAAGTTTTTTCGACTGTGGAGAGGTAGTTTCTTGGTGTGTCCTAACTTTTAGTTAAGGGCTATTCCATTTTCCCTGCAATGTTTTTTGTCTTCTTCCTCATAGAAATCTTCTGAGAACTATCAATTTTACCACAGGATGATCCATTGAGGAGAAAACTGCAAGGATTTCCTAAAAAAAGGGCATGGTAATCAGTTTTGTATGCATGTTGAAAAGAATCTTGATAGATCCTGCATAGTATGGATCCTGTGCCTATGTTTGTGGCAGATAAATTCAATGTTTTGGCCCAAAGAACTGGGTCCAATTTCTAAGGATAGATGTACAGTACTCGATGTTTTTTTTTTTTTAAATGGATTTGCTATTAAAAAAAATTTCCTTGGAGTCTTCGTTGTTGCTTCTTTTCTATATTTAACGCCTCTTCTCATTGGCATGGTTCAGTGGTCTCGTAGTTCTTAGATATTTTATTTACTTAGGAAATTTGTTCTAAGATGGAGCATCTAACAATTATATGAAAATGTACCGTGTCGATCCACCAGGCTTTGATGCAAACAAAAAATGGATTACACACAACTTCAAACCAACTTTCAATTCTATTCACAATGCAGATAGAACATAGCAATACCAAATTACAATGTTGTTGTAAAATCGTCATTCTTGTTTCTAGACATGCAATTATTAAACTTTAATGCTAACAACCCATAATGCAAGAAGTTTAATACTTAAGTTAATATGTTACAGTCATGGAAGAATATATCAAGAACACACTTACACCCACACATTGCAATGAAATCTAATCTTCAACAAAGCATTTGCTGACAATTAGTAGAAAATGATGGTTTTGCAACAATGGGGCTTGTTTGAAACGAATTCGCGCTTACAAAAACTGCCCTTCACCTTTCTATTTTCCCACTCTTTTATCCCCTGTAGTTTCTCTTCCTGGTTACTTAATTGTTTTTTTCTGAAAATGCCTTGCTGCGCCGGTTGGCAAATACAAGCATTTCGTCTGAGCGCTTCTCCTTTGTCTAAATTGGGCCTCTATTGTTCGGTGTCCTACAGGTAGCACCCAAAGTTCCGCGATATACAAATTGGCAAGCGGACTTGCGCGTTGGTTGGCTCAACATTGCACTTCTATTTTTCTATGACCTCCAAACAACATTCGAAGTTCCGCAATATACAAATTGACACACGGGCTCCAGGGCTCCAGGTATTAATATTGCGATTGTTTATAGATGGAAAAGTGCTAAAACGAGCCACATACCACATTTGCGTCATAGAGGTTATATTAAAGGGAAAATCATGTCCTCTATAGTTATGTGTCCTACAAACAACACCCATAGTTCTGCACTATACAAATTGACAGCTGGACTTGCGGGCTCGCTGGCTAAAAAAATGACTCGGAGATCCGCGATATACAAATTGACAGACGAAGCATACAACCAAGAACCAAGTAAACTCATGGATCGTATTACTAGCCGCTATTTTCTATGCTTGCCACCTTTTCACTTCTTTCCAAGTATATATCTTGGCAGGAAATGGGATATTTGTTACAGATGTGAATATATTGGCCCTTCTTTTCTGTCTTCTATACTTAGCCAACTATTCGTTTCTCTTTTCCCTGAACTTTATCCTTCTCGTCACTTATTCATTTTTTCGAAAATCTTTGGTTGCACGGGTAGGTGGACTTGCTGGTTCACGTTTGCACTTGTGTTCTTATATCGCGACATCGACCGACCGCTTCCCCATTCCATACCCAGTCACTTCTCCGACTGCGGATTCCCGGTAGGTGGGCTCTAGATTGGACTTCTATTGTTCCATGACCTGCGAATAGTACCATGACTTCCGCGATATACAAATTTACAACCAGACTTAGATCATACCGTCTTCTGTATTACGTTCTACCTATCATGCCCTCTTCCATGGTACACATTTCCACAGAAAACTTCGAAGACATACAATTTAACCGTTGGGTCCTCGTGTCTTCTATGGAACTATTGTAACCCCATTTTGAATCTTGTCTGTCCGCTTTCCATACCTCGCCATTTTTTCGAATTTCTTTCGCAAATCGTTGGTTTGGCGGATTCAAGAAATATCCAATTCCTAATCGTTGTTTCATGTGCTCGCACCCTTTTGCAATTACCAATTACCAATTATATATAAGAGGCACGTCGTTGGGTTGGTCTGTTCACGCAAAATTCAATCCTCGCTTCCGAAAATGAGTTTGCTCGACCGTTTCCCTATTCCATACTTAGCCACTTTCCCAGAATTCTGCAAATATACAAACCAACCGCTGAATTGCCCCATCATGCTCTCTTATGTTTTACACGTTTTGCAGTAAAAAAATTCGATACATGAAATTTGACTGTGGGACACTCGCCTCTCCTGAGTATCCCCCGTAACCCTATTTTGAATCCCATCTAACCTCTTTTCAAACCTTTCCATTCATTCCTTGCTCTCCCTCGTCTCCCCGACCTTGGCACTTGTCTATAATAAAGAAATGTTTATATATATATATATATATATATATAGTACATTTTTCACTAAAAAATTCTGAGACATACAATTTGATTGTCGGGTCCCCACGTCTCCTATGGAGCTATTGTCACCCCATTTTGAAGCACGCCCGTCTGCTTTCCATACTTCATCATTTCTTCAAATTTCTTCCGCGGATTGGCGGGTTGGCGGGTTCAAGAAATATCCAATTCCTAATCGTTGTTTCCTGTGCCTACGCCCTTTTTCAATTAGCAAAATCATTTAATCCTACACTAGGATTTGAGGAAATCTCCCATTAATACGCATAAAACAAAAAATTTCAGATGGTTATATTATCCCTTCTGAGTGTTAATTTCAAACATCATAGAATTTTAATTTCACGTCGTCGGGTTGGTCCATTCACGAAATCTTCAATCTTTAATTCTGAAAACAAGTCCAACTGACTGTTTCTGTTCATCATACTTAGCCACTTTCTATAATTTCCGCAAATATACAAACCGGCCGCTGAACTTCCCCATCATGCTCTCTTCTGTTTTACACGTTTTGCAGTAAAAAATTTCGATACATAAAATTTGACCGTGGAACACTCGCCTCTCTTGAGTATCCCCCGTAACCCTATTTTGAATCACGTTCAACTGCTTTTCAGACCTTGCCATTTGTTCCTTGCTCTCTCCCATCTCAAGTGACCTTCACACTTGTTTATAATAATAATAAAAAAAATTGTTTGAATATATATATATATATATATATATATATATATAGATATATAGATATCTTGTTTCTAAATATGCAATTCTGCGACATTTAATTCTAACAACTCATCATCTAGGAACCGTATAGATTGTCATTGATGGTGAAGATGAGGAGATCTCCTATTAATACACATTAAACCATAGATATATAGATATCTTGTTTCTAAATATGCAATTACTGACATTTAATTCTAACAACTCATCATCTAGGAACCGTATAGATTGTCATTGATGGGCGAAAGGCTCGAGGAGATCTCCTATTAATACACATTAAACCAAGATTTGCGGGGGGTTATATTATCCCTTCCGAGTGTTGATTTCAAAATCATGAAATGTCGTTCTCACGTCATCGGCTTGGCATGTTCACAAAACCTCCAATCCTTAATTTCTCTTCATTGTACCTACCACCTTCGTATTTCTAAATATGCAATAAGTAATCTTTACTACTAATAGTGCATCATGCACCACCCATACAGATTGTCATTAATCAACGAAAGGCTTGAGGAGATTTCCCATTCATAAGCATTTAACCAAGATTTTGTGGAGAGTTACAATATTGACTCAAATTGTTCCTTTCAACCATCATCTGGAGCAAACCAACGTTCTCATAAACCTATGGCATCAGCTCGACAACAGTGCTATGGAGATATAGTGAAAATCTTCGGGTGCAAGGACCAGAACTTCCAGTGGTCCAAGGCATATTCTTATTACTCAACCCCTGCCGCTCAAAACCAAGTAATTTGGACCTCTGAGATTGCTCATGCAGGCTGTGTCCCTGAATTTTTTGACTGTAAGGAGTTGGTCTCTTAGTGTGCCGATAATTTATTTCAGACAAAAGAATTATTCCACTACTGGACCGCTCTTATGTTTCTTTGTCACCTCAGGTCTTCCGCCAGATGTTAAGATTGTCGACCCAACATTGACGTTCAGAGGAGAAGATTGCAAACAGTTCCTAGAAAAGCATAATAATGGGTTCAACCTCTTGCCCCATTTATTGGAAGGCTTGATTGTAGTTCCTGAAGATATCACAAGCTTCTAGGTTAGTTCATTTAGAAATCCATTCCACGAAATTGCCTGGTTGTTTACAAGAATAACAGGACAAGAGTCCACAACAACTATTTCTCATATGGATCTTTATATTTTGTATTTCACAGTCAAGGAACAAGCCATTTTTTATTAAGGCAAGTTAATTTCCCATGAAATCTGTTCCCAATTGTCAAGCTTCAAAAGGGAAAAGAAATTTTATATGTCATCCTACCTAATTTTTGCAATAGCACATTGCATCCAGTTTCCAGAACTGCCTTTGTCAAAGAATTTCAACTGGGAATTCAACCCAGTAACGTTCTGGTACTAGGCCTTGTGGAAGCACAAGGCTTCCCACTGTTTTTATGAGGTTTTTAATGGCTTCGTGTCTGTTTTCAAAGTTTTGTTGTTAGGAGAAGATGCTCCCCGCATATCTGAACAGGCAACCAGTTTTTTGGACAGGAAGGGGACACTTGAACATTTGGATAATTACACTGTGATAAGAATTTTTGGCTCCAAGGAAAAACCTGCTCTCCTTCCATGTCACATTACAGAAAAAATGTTTGTTGCAGAAGTAGCACGCCAATACAACTACTGGTTGCATCTATTGCAAAATAAGAGAAAAAAATAGTTCATTCCTCTGCCTTGGAAAGTCGGGGACTTCGTGTTAAAAAACGTCAACAAAATTGACGAATTCGCAGCGCATTCTAGCAACTTCAACCTGAGATATGTTGAAAGCCTAAGAGCGTTCGACCTCGATAATATTTTTCGACAACATTTACAAACACTTGGCTTCAACGATTGTTTTTTCAAAAACCACCTGTCTGAGAACAGAGACACTGGCAACAACGCTCCTGCTTCCGATGTCGGTGACCTAGACACACTGCAACACAACACTAGATTGTACAGACAACAAGGGAAAGGCCCCGGTGACAAGAGTGTTCAATCGACGAATAACACTCCAAAAAGTACGACATCCCGGAGGATCGCTCCAACGGCCCACCACAACAACAAAGAAACTTAGAGTTATTCAAATGGAGGAGGAGATAACAACCCTCCTCACTCTAAAATTGATATTTCTCACAAGCTTCCAGTAGACAAGAAGAGAAAAAAAAATGTGGGACAAGCGGAAGAGCCTTGAATTCAGAGTGAGAACATGGAACTTGAGCCTGATTTGGATAGCGTGCTTTGCTACCTTAATCAGCCCGAAGACGCCATCCAACATAGTTGTCCAATGGACATATATGATACTAAAAATTTTGACGAAGATGAATCCTTCATGTTCCAGAGTGTTGTTTTTGACAACAAGTCCAAAAAATTGATCATTGAAAAAAGATGTAAAAAATAAGAAAGAAAAATCTTGTTCAGAGGTTGACCTTGCCAACATGCAGCCGTCCCAAATCTGTCAACTTCACAAGGCGAGCGGAGATTCACTTCATGATTCCATTGGAGGCATCGAGGCCAAGAATGCCAGATTGAAGGACTAGGCCAAGGAATTGGAAGAGGCTTTGATTCCTATGCCATTGCTTGCCAATACTTTGGCAATAGCCATGCCTTCCACCCCTGCAGCCAACTTAAAAGGATCCTCCATCCTCCTTGCATCGTGTAGAGGATATGTGGATAATAATATCAAGAAAAGAATGGAACTAATTACTGAGGTGTGGGAAATATCACAAACCATCACATCCCTTGGAATCAGGGCACATAGTTTGCTCGAACATTTGCAGGTGGAGTTAAAAGATGAACACAATTTCTATTTAAACACGGTCCTTCCTTTTGGCACCATTATCAACAATATGACATAAACAAAAAGAAGAAAACAATATCTTCCATCCAAAAACTAGATCGATCAATTAAATGCATGCTGGAAAGAAAAAGTGAAGAACCTGCACCTCATTGTTCAGTCATGTGAACAAGCCATATCGAAGAAAAAAAATTTATTCACAAGGCTCTAAAGAATAAACTTCGTCGGAAGGACCAACGACTTCCAAGACCCCAACTTAATCGTTAACTCCTTGCCCTTAACTAGGAAAGACTTCGATAAACAGGTTGATATGTTTAAGGTGTTGTCTTTGGAAAAGTTTTACAGCATCCTTGAATATGATCAAGATCACGTCGATGACTGGCTAGTCGACTATTCAGTACAGAATGAGGAAATTCATTAGGCTCTGCGTAATCTTTCTATTGACTTCCGGGAATTAGAAAACGAACGTTTCAACATAAAAATCTGGAATGAGATCAACGTCGCCCCAATGAGAATCTACATTGAAGAATGGATCGAAAGGGAATTGAAGCAGATCGGCGACGAAAGGCAACAGGAAATTACCAAGATTCCAACAGCCATCGACAACATCAATGAAATGACAACCGCAAGAAAATAACAAAAGGGCTCATATGTACCATCATTGTAAGTCTACTGATCACATCGTGCTTTGTTTATCAACCCAGTTATTCCATTTTTTAAATAGAAATGTCTAGCCAAACAGTGATACCTTTCAATTTATACAACATAGTTTTATTTTTTGATATATTTCAAAATTTCCAGACTTTTATTTTTTGATATATTTCAAATAAAATTGTTTTTTTATCTCCTTTTAAATTAATGTCCTCATACATTTTTATTTTTCACTAGTCTATATGACAAATGCATTTAAATTTCTAGGAACTTGTAACTTATTTAATATATCTTCTTTCATATTTGTGTTGTCATAAAAAAATTTCTTCCACTATACAAAAATTGTATTTTGTTATATACATTCAAAAAATAAATGGTGTTCTTTCAAACTAAAATGTTTTTTTATCTCCTTTCATATTTGTGTTGTCATAAACAAAATTTCTTCCACTATAAGCAGCCTTGTTTTAATAGTGCACAAAAAAATTACTTATCTTATTCATTTACTAATTCACTTAACTTCTCCTAATCCGATTTTTCTTATATATATATATATATATATATATTTAAACTAACAATCTTTTAATTAATTTAATCTTTTATAATATAAAGTATACTATAAGATTTTTTTTCTTCTAAAATGAAATGCATGTTGTAAAAATTATCTTTTGATAGTTTCCAAATTATCTTTCCAATTCATTATCGTCGTCAACCATCCATTATCGATACGGCCGGTTGTCTTTAATGACCTTTTAGTCAACATTCTTTTCCCCTTCACTAAACATTCTTTCACTTCAACCTCCTGTACCAGCTTCTCACAGATACCCTTCCAGACAACCTGGTGTATTAAAATTTATTATTTCCAATCACTTCATTAACGATGTTCTATACTTTATCTTCTATTATTTTCAACAACTTCATTAACGATGTTCAGTACTTTATCAATCAAGGGAAGGTTTTTCATGAGTCGCTTCATAACCACTCTTGATGACTGGTTCGTCTCCTGCAGGAGTCGACCACAAAAACCAAAAATGCCACCAAGGTGTCTCAGGTCCAGACCCGAAATGAGAAACGACAATTCTTTCTGGAAGCCTTGTTCCAAGATTAAAAATCCAAGTCATATTTCTAGAATCCTTACAAAGTCATAGCAACAGATGTTTTTCTTCTATAATATTCGAAATGATCAACATATAGAAATGGAGGTGCCAACAACTCCATCAGATATAGTAATTTCCTTCTACACTTATTTTTTTAAATCCATTTACGACAGCTTCGTCGATAATTCTCACACTATAAAACCTGGCAGCTTGTGTCTTGTTATCACTCACTGTGAGACGAGCTTGTCTCTTGTTATCACTCGCTGTGTGACGATTAGCCCAACTGAAGTACTGGAAAATGCAGATTTCTCCCAAAATCATGGAGTTTGGCACGATTGCCATAATTTCCACTATTCTGTGCTGCGGAATAATAAGATCAGCGCATGGCAACTATGTCTGTGATTTCTACGACTGCGGAATGGGAATATGCAAAGACTCGTCGGTCTATCCATTCTTCGGGTGTGAGTGCAAACATGGATGGAGGAGACCACATGCAGATAATAAGGCACTCTCGTATCTTCCCTGCGTTATACCCAACTGTAAGCTTAATTCCAATTTTCTGTCAGTTTTATCTCCTATTTCTGTTTCTAAATAGATTTTGGCTTGACAAGTTCTGTAATTTTTCCATGATTCTACAAGTTCTTTGTGCGTGCAGGCAAATTAAATACCGCTTGTAGTGACGCCTTATATCCTTCAACAACTTCGGAAGTACGCCGTGGTAACTTGAGCTATTCAGAACAGTTCAGCCATAAGTAATCTCACCATAGCCATCTAGCTGGACGTCTATAATTTATAATTTGTAAATTTCGTTTCTGGGCTTTGAAGGCCTAAAGCTGCAGGCCATTTTTGGGATATCCATATATCATTTTGGTATTGATTGGTTGCAGCATGTGAGTGGGATGTATGTGGCGCGGGAAAGTGTGTGAAAAAGCCTCATGGCAGTCATACTTGCCTCTGCCACCAAGGCTACCAAAATCTAATGAATTCGACGATAGGTTATTGTGTTACAGAATGTAATTTACTCTTCTCCTAACCTCATTTCATTTTTTTTTTTAACTAACTAAGAATAATTATTATGATAATTAATGCAGTTTTTTTAAGATTTTTTTTTAAAAGTAGTAATTTAAATTTTTTATGTTTTTTATTTTTTTATAATATTACTAAAATCCAATTATATAATTATTGATGAATTTTTAATTTTTTATCATTTAAAATTCATTTTTGAATATATAAATAAATTCAGCCCCTCAAAATGACTCTGCAGATTTAACAATTCCAAAATCTACCATTCAAACAATTTACTAACCAAATTTCAGTTGAAAAAAAAATAGAAAATATAAACAAATAAACTAAAAACTACACCTTTTAGACTAAAGGTTAAAAGGATTAATTATAATTTGACAAAACTTTTACTCTTCCCTTACACTTCACTTTTCCATTAACTTCAATTCAGTTTTTAAATTGATGTAAAATAACACTTATTATGATAATTATGTATGTAGTCTTCCTTACACTTCACTTTTCCATTAACTTCAATTCAGTTTAAATTAAATTATGTATGTAATTTAGTTTAGATTTTTTTAATAAGAAATTAAAATGTGTTTGTATTTTTTAGATTTATTTTGTGTGAGTTTTGTGTATGTGAGTTTTCTAGATTGGAAGTTTCAAAACTCACACAGTCAATCGAGAAAATATATTAGCTGTTATGACAAATTTACACGATCAATCTAAAAAATATATTAGTTATTATGATTAATTGTAAAAAATATTGTAAAAAATAGTGGGACTCTGAAGAAATTTAAGAAGAGAATGTGGTGTGATAAAAAGTTGGAGAAAAAAAGAAAATTAAGGTATTATAAGAATGTAATCAACTCAATCTAGAAGATCAAAAATCTATCTGTTTTTCCATGTGTAAAGAAAAAAATAAGCATTGCTAAGATAAGAACAAATTCTCAGTAGCTTCAAGTGAAACTGGGTGTGGGTCAATTCCTAAAACACCATGGGATGAAAGAGTGTGTCACCTTTGCGACAAGATGAAAAATACTTTCTCTTAGATTGTCCAGCCTATACCCATATTAGATCTCATTTTCAAAATATTTGTCACACTACCAACTTTTCTAACCTCTTAACTCAACAAAAGTATGGTGATTTTGAAAAGTTTCTCTTAATGCTTTTCTAGCACAAAAACAAAATTCTAAAGAATAACAAGTAATCACTTACCCTCTTGAAGTGAGATAGACCAATTAGATCTTAGTGGACGTTAATCATCATCATCATTAACATTTCAAAAGTAATCTAACATGAAAAATGTCCGGATATCATTGTTAAACTATTGGAGAGGTATAGGGGAGGTTTTGGGTTTGTTGTTAAAAGCTAAACTGAACAGTACTGTTGGCTCTGGAGAAACGAAAGCATGCTTCCATACTTGCTGAAGCTCATACCAACCATTTTACTTGTTCCTTATAAAGAAAATCATCTTCAACTTCAAAGATAGTGTGGTTGGTTTGACACTGCATTTCGTTGGATCCATTTCTATGGAGTTGTGGTTGTTGTCATTAACCGCTTATCCAAATTGACTGTTCATAGAGCATTTTATTCAAAATTTTGAAAAACATGAGAATTCCAAGACGTTATTTTAACCGACAAAAAACAATTATACATATATTTCGCAGGCGAAATGGGGGCAGACTGTGCAGCAGAGGGTGTGACAATCGCTGGAACCTCGTCGAAGACGGTGAAACCTGCAGCAAGCGGCACCAACTTCCAAGCTTTGGACTCGCGTCTAGCTACTGGGTCTACAACCTTCGGTAACTTTTGTGTTGCAAATTCATATCATTAATTTTCTTAAGGTGACACTTTCTCTCTTTATTATGGGTGTGCAGACTGTGCGAGATTGGCCAGGGATTATGCACGGCAATTGATTGCAAAGCTCTTCATAATCTCAGTTATCGTTTTCTTCGTCCGTTGAAAAGATGAACATCAAGTCCAACTACTCAGTGCTCTATTATAGTCTATTACGTACACAGCGCTTTCCGCTTTTTGGTGTAAGTTTGATATAATATTAGTTTATTACGTACGCAACGCTTTCCGTTTTCGGGTTGAAGTTTGATATCATATTAGTCTATTACGTCGTTTGTTTCTGATTTAGATTTCACTACTGTGGACTTTGTAGACTTTATAACTAAGATGTTCGATTATTTTATGATATGTATTATTTCTTGATGTAGATTTTAATATTGTAGACTTTCTATTTATAATTATGGTCTTCGATTATTTGAGCATAGAAGTATCGATTTTCAATGTCAATGTCACAAAAGTAATGACTTTCAATGCAGATGTCAAATGTACAAGTGCAACTGTTAATATGCAACTGAAAATTGAAGTAAAAAATTAATATTTTTAAAATAAAAAGTAATACTAGCATACCCCGGGGAAGGGAACGGCCGAACAAAATCCATAGTATATATGTTGGAAAAGAACATTTCTTTTTCTTAAATTATAGAGGAATGCGTACTGTTATTAACAAACATTTTATTAACAAATATACAAATAAATTAACAAATAAAATATTTCATAGTAGAGACTAATATGAAGAATGCTATACAAAGAGAAAAAAATTATACATTATATTCAAACCTATGAAAATTTATTGATATCCTCATAAAATTACAAATAAACCTAGAAAAAGGAATGACCAACTTCTTGTTCATGTAGATGTGTTACTATTCTAATGTATATGCTCTTGTTTTTGTTTATTCATTGTCAACCTTTAATTAGGGTTTCCTCATAATCAGTCAAGCTCAGAGCTCAATGTCGGATTGCTAACCTTTAATTAGACAGAAAAAAATAGTAAAACAGAAGAAATCCATCAGTATACGGGTTTTACTCCCTTGCATCATACAAAACTAGTAAAAAAACACAGAATTGAAGGCAACTAGATAAACAAAACCCAAAACTTGCATCATACAAAACTAGTAAAAAAACACAGAATTGAAGGCAACTAGATAAACAAAACCCAAAACTCACACGAAAATTATAAAGCTAAAAAAGACACAACAATGCACCATAGAGACACAAACAAGACTCCAATGAACAGAAAAATACTGAATGCACCATAGAAACACAAACAAGACTCTAATGAACAGAAAAATACTGAAAGCTCATAACCCGTTAAAAAGAGCGAACGCCAAAGAAAACTAAGTTTGTCTCAATATAAGAGAGATCCTTCCACTGGAAGCACTATTTCAGAGGTCGAGCCCAAGGACAATAAGCACCAGACAGACTCGCCTTTAAACTGAGCCTGTCCTCTATGAGACGCGGACAACTCCATTGCATTTTTATGTCCATCCATACAACCATCTCCTTGAAACTCGTTTTCCTCAGTGAGACTCCATGGCTCGGGCACAGAGTATGTGTGGTGAGTAGGGCTTCACTGAGCAAGGATAGGAAGAGCCTTTGCCTTCCACTGCAGGTTGAAGGCAGGATGGCGGTGGTGCGTCCTCCACCGCCTCTATCACTACCACTACGCCCCTCCTTCTTCCTCCACCGCCTTTCCGTGTCTAAACATAACATCACCGACATTTGGCACTTCTTCATACGGTGCAAACAGATGCATGTGGCACTTGAAAGTACATTGTAGACAAATTTGATTCAGATTCATTGTGGATACACGTACGTGGAGATTGGTAATACACTGCCGAAAGAAAGGTTCTAAAGAAACCTCCCCTTAAAGAACGCCTCTCGTCAGGCTTTGACTGTTCCGATAGATCTGCATGGTGTTGTTTTCCACCGCCATTAATGTCTTGTGTAAGCAACCTCTGATTCTTTTGAAGGAAATGTAGGGAGAGAAGCAACACGTGATCCTTTAACTTGGTTGTGATGTCATCTAAATTCACATTCTGGGGATGTGGCTAACCTGGACTCTCATATCTTCTCTTCTAAAACCTGAACAAATAAATCATGGGAAAAAATTATCCCCCAAAACATTGTACTAGTAAATATAAACATTTTGAAATAAATATATTTAAAAAAGGTATATAACTACATATTCATGGATATCGCTTACCTGGGAGATCGATGATGATGATGCGAACTTCAAGAGTCTCTTATGTGCGTACTGCAGGCTTACACTCATATGGTGCACTTCGACATAACTTTCATGGTGCCCCTTGGATGGTGTGGACCAACAAGAAAGTTATTTTCAAGTTTTAAAGTAACAAGAGTTGTTTAAATAAAATCTATTATTATATATGGGTAAGCAAGGATGCACCCGGTCACCTACTATTTTTGTATCTATATTAACAAGTGTGGAGGTTTGTACATAGATGAAGTTGACAAGATTAGTCATTATCATTCTTCTATAAGCACGAGTCTAACAAGATTATTCTTTCATCATCTTCTATATGTATAATGTTGTTAAGACTCATCACCCTCATCATCCTCCTTTTACCTTACCTTACAATTCTTAAATATTTATGTACTAACCCCAACTTTTACCTTACCTTACAATTCTTAAATATTTATGTACTAACCCCAAGATGTATGTAAATACAAATAAACCAAAGGTAGTGTTCAAAGGTAGTGTTCATGAAAATGAAACAAATCAAATATATCTTGTATTTTGTTTTTAAGGATAATAACAACTTAGGAGAAGTCTATTTTTACAAAAATATTGGAATTGATTTTCATTCCAACCTAATTTCTAATTAGTGTTGAAAAAATAATCAATGGAGATTGAAAAAAATATTTTGGTCTTAAAAAAAATTAAAGGAACATAATTTTGTTTCTAGAATCACTACAAAATTTAATTTTTTTTAGCAAATTCAAAGGAAATTTATAATAAATAACCTTAAAATTAAGTGCAATACACTTTATCTTAGTGTCTTCTTATAAGCTAGTCTTCTTCCCATTGAGAGTAAGGATATGAACACTTCAAATATAAAAAATTTATATGATAAATAACTTTGAAATTAAGTGCAATACACCTTATCCTATCCTATTTAGAATAAGGTTGTGCAATCTCTTTGTTAAAATAGTGGAAAAGAATATTCAAGATGATGCCCTCCAAGATATCAATATTAAACAAAAATAAGAACTCATAAATTCTCTTCACAACCAGTTGAGTTACACTAAATTAAAAAAGGTGATTAATTTCTTATAAATTTGAATTATTCATTTATCTTTTAACTTATAGATTATATTTATCTTATTAATTTATCCATTAATGTGTAGGGAAAAATATATAAATTATTTTTAATAATTATTACAATATTTTGAATAATTAATATATAATTTAAATATTATTATTATAACCAAAAAACAATTACTAACATATAAAATAGTATTGATTATTATTATTGTATAATAATAAGATTTACCAAGAAATAAAATGAGTGATACTAAATATTATTCAAAATGTTATTTTTTATATTTAAATTTTTTTATATAGCGGAAATGAAAATACTTAGGTTATATGTGGTTTTTTTTTACTGAAAAGTTGATGAAGAGTAATTATGTTATATAAATATAGAAATTTATATCATAATATTAATGGTAGAGCATGTTGTTCATTTAAATCATTCCTTATGTGGAAATATACATTTTATTTTTTAAGTTTGAAATATGTTGATGAGAAAAATAAAATTTATAAAAATTTTGTAGTATTTCAATACTCTTTTTTTATTAAGGAT
Organism: Picea sitchensis; assembly: GCA_010110895.2. Taxonomy (NCBI): domain Eukaryota; kingdom Viridiplantae; phylum Streptophyta; class Pinopsida; order Pinales; family Pinaceae; genus Picea; species Picea sitchensis. The sequence goes on from SNQJ01S0052487.1 coordinate 71,805, forward strand.
TTCATTATTTTTTTAGGATTTAACTTTAAACTTTATAGGGATATGTAATATTTTAGTATTTTGGGTATTTTACGTACCTATAGTTGAGCTTACATTCATCTTTTAAACTACATCAAGCTTCAAAGAAACAAATAGTTTAAGGATAGTTGCTTCAAAGAAACAAATAAATTAAAGATAGTTGTTTAATTTTAAAATTATAGATTATAAAATGTGTTTGGATTTTTTATTCTAGTTTTATAAAGGACGTTGTAAAAACAAACTTCACATATATAAATAATAATAAAAATAACTAAAGTATTGAAAAATATTTTTTTTCTTAATCTTGTTTCATATATTAACATTTCTATATTTCTTTGAAGAAAGCAAATAATAATCAAAATAACTAAAGTATTGAAAATTATTTTTTTCTTAATCTTGTTTCATATATTAACATTTCTATATTTCTTTGAAGAAACCACTAATTATCTTCTCAACACTATGAGATTAATATGTTTTCCAACCATCATTAATTCTCTTCGCAATACTATGGTTGGAAATTGAAATTCAATGCCAAAATATTTTTAAAAATGTACCTTTTTAAGAATTTTGTTACCATACAAAACCAGGTTATTATTTTCTTAAATTTAATCATCATAATCTTGGTTTTATTGATATTCATGGTAAGTTTATAATTTTTGTAAAATTATTAGAGAAATTTAAGTTGTTTGTGAATATATTCAATAAATTTTGTAAGGAAAACAATATTAACAACATATAAGAGAAGGATGACAAAAAATTCAACCATGTTACTACTAACACATCCCTCCTCTTCTAAGCATTTCTCAAATTGTATGGATTTAGATGTAGAAAATGATGAGAGAAAGAGGTACCCTTGCTTAACAACAATATTACAATCAATGTATCTCCACTCACTGTTACATTTCATCTTATAAATAACGTTTTCATAGAGTGTAGTCACAACACTATGAAGCTCAAAAAATACACAAATCTCTTTCAAGCTTTTCCATAACTTAGCTCTAGGCAAAGCGTCAAAGACTTTTCTAAAATGAATGAGACAACATATGCAATTATCTTTTTTGTTTCTACAAACATAAACAATAACTATAAGAGTGTCAAGGTGATTAGTTATAACATCTTAAACCTAGAACCTTACTTGTCTTTTATCTTTTTAAAAATTCTACAATCCATTGTTTAATGTAACACCCTTCCTAATGATAACTTCAATTCATCACTATTATGTTTCATAATTTATTTCTCTTAAAAAAAGAATAAAAAATTAAAACAATAAAACAATAATACACACATATACACATTTACTTTCTTGTTATTTCTAATTAAATAACTTACCATATGAATGGATACTTTGTTAAATACAACTTATTAATACTAAAAAATAATTTTATATTTTAAAATAAATAAAAACTTTACTTAAAATTATTGTTTAGATATCTCATTATTCAATGTGACCATTCAATTTAATGATTATTTCATTATATTATTTTTTACCATGCAAACATATTATCATGATATGCAAACATATTATCATGATATTACGTAAATTTAAATAATTTAATGTTATACAAATTATATATTTATTGATCAAATAATCTTGAATATATAAATATTTTTACTCAAATTTACAAATTCATAATATTATATTGTGATGACAATTATAATTAAATATATATTATAATAAATATTTATAATTCATTCAACTATATAGTGAGATATCAATAGACTTTAGCCAAATTTCCAATTATTGATATTAATTTAAAGATTGTTATAGCGTTTTACTGATTACAACATATTCATAATAACAACAAATATACACTCAAGAATTGAAATGGAATGATGACGTGATTCATTCAAGCAGAACATAATTAATATGCTCCGGTTCGCCATGGTGCCTAGTAACACCCTAACAAAATAACAATCGTTCATTATATATTCCAATTAAACAAAGGAAATTATTAACTCGTATTGCCTGTCCCCCATGGCTTCGCTATTCAGATCGAGGGTATACGATGTCAATATAAATTATATGAGAAGTATGATTTTGGTATAATTATATCCCAATTTAATAACGGTTAGTTATAGCTATACCAAAATCTTCAATCGTAAAGTGTTCGTTTCAATTACAACATATAGATTCAACATCCATATAATTTAATAATAATCAAACTTGTATATAATAATTAATAATCAAACTTGTATATAATAATTCTGAGTATGTATATTGGTGGAGCCATCATAGAGATAGGGTATGTATATTTCAATGAGTAGAGGGAATCTCTTGTCCCACAAATAAAGAGATATCATATATCAATTTAATATATTATAATGTTTCATCATCCTATATAACGCAGATTCAATTTATATATATATGCACAAATGTTAAGGAATATATGACATTGTACCATAATAATCTTACATATATATTAACCAATACTAACACTAATCGAAATCAATACCATTGTTAGGAAATTAGTATTGTAAATAAAAAATTAATCAATAACATCAATATTGTAAAATGATTTGTCAATAACATTCATTCAACGCATATACACGTGATAACATATCAATTTACAAGGGTCGAATAGTAATAAAATTCACATGTTAATAATGGTGGACAATATTAACAAATTGAGATTGCTGAGATTGCATAAGACTATACAACAAAAATAATATTTGTATTACCATTACCTTTCTACACAATTACAACACAATTATATTGTTGGATTTAGATCCAACTTATTCTAAACACAGAGCGAGGTGTTGAGAGAATATCTCAACAACCTCCAACATATTCAAACCAAACCCAAATTAATTCTATTGTAAGCATTATTCCAACACCCTCCCATAATTATGTCACTGATCCATGTACAATGATCTCCTCCGAGCAGTCTCCTTAGGTGATGACTCTACTATAAAACATACAAAAAATAAAAAATAACACACACTGTTGCACTCGTTCAAAACACACTCCCACACATATGTACATAGAATTAACTCCAATGGTCATCACATCTTCCTCGACATTCCCATGAGGAATTAATCCTAGCCAGGCTCTGATAGCATATTTAAAAATTGACATTGCAGATATTGCACAAGATTATACAACAAAAATAATGTTCGTATTACCATTACCTTTATGCACAATTATAACACAATTATATAGTTGGATTTAGATCCAACTTATTCTAAACATAGAGAGAGGGGTTGAGAGAATCTCTCAACAACCTCCAACAAATTCAAACCAAACCCAAACCAATTCTATTGTAAGCATTATTCCACATTTATTCTCATAGTTGTAGTTTGAATGGTTAATGTTCCTCACTTGATCGATAAATTTAAACTAATAGATTCCTGCTCACATTTTAAAATAAAGTATAAGAAATATTTATATAATTTTTAAAAGAATAATAATAACATGAAAATATATGTTTAATGTTACATTTAACTATTGATTTGTTCTCGATTTTGATTGTAAGTTTCAATCTTTCATCAAGTACTAAATCCTTATATTAATTGTCAATTGATCCACTTGTTGATCTCTGTACCAACTTTTTTGGGTACTCTCAAACTTGAGAAGAGTCTCACTTCTCAATAACCTCTAATAGACCAAAATCTCAACAAATATAAGGAAAGTCATTTTAACATTACGAAAATTCATTTTAACATTATGATATCCATCCAACATTAGGATTCATAAAAGTGTTTTTCTCAAATCCCAAGCCCTCGTTTTATACTTTCTATGGCCCATGCAACTTTTCCAACCTATGCATAACTATATTTTACTTAATTATGTTAAGAACCAAACATCAATATAGCATAGAAAAACCTCAAGAAAAGTACTCAACGCCTTGAAAAGAGATAATTTCAGATAATAAGCCTCTTCGAGGGGGCAACCTCCTTTTACCCCACTTAAATGTTCAAGTACAAGAT
>SNQJ01S0052488.1:14016-36726 GCA_010110895.2 Picea sitchensis
AGGTGTGGATTAGGCAGCAACAATTCCTTTTTTTTCGAAATTAAATTGATTATAGGAAGGGGGTCTCCTCTGTTAAACTTCTCAACTTGAGGTTAATACTTAGGACTAGACTACTTATAATAATTGTGATTTCAGCCATGTTGTTGTTTGAGAGAATGAGGCCAATTAAATATGTAAGATAATATGGTAATTGTGATTTCTAATTACCACATTAGTTGGCTGATTTTCCTGGGTTATGCTTAGCATCCATGTCAAAGTTTAGTCTATGCCAGCCTTTTGAACTCTGTTACCGGATCCGCGGGGGTCAAGTTCAAGATCCGCAGATCCCCGGTTCCGATACGGATCCGGATCAGGATCCGGCTGGATCCACCTGGGATCTGACAGACAACCGTTTCTAAAAAACTGAACCGTATCCTGTGTGGTGGAGGTGGATCTGGCTACAACAAACCCAACAGGCGCAGATTTTTATGGGTCTCTCCAACGGATTTTTATGGGTCTCTCCAGCTCTTTACATGTTTATTTATGTATAGGCGTGAAGCGGATTTTTATGGGTCTGTCCATTCACGAGATGGGATATAAGTTTTATTTTTAAAAATTCACGAGACTGTCATATGATATGATGATTGCGTATTGGTACACTAGCAAGTATATTTAATCATATTTTAAAGATGCAATTCTTACCAGAAAAAAAATTGGCGAATTTTCTAGCCCCAAGAAAGTGGAACTAGTATAGTTTTACATATAGATCTCTCTTAAATGTTAAATACAAATGCATGTTTAGTGTCTTCGACATAAAATGGTAGAGGCATTATTAAAAATATTTTCATTAGCGAAGATAGTGAGATGGGATATAAGTTTTATTTTTAAAAATTATAAAATTAATTTTTATATTATTTGTACCTGCCGTTTCCCCGCCGTATCCGGATCCTGGTTTTTCAAAAATCTGACGAATCCGTATCCGGATCCGGATCCGTATCCGAATCCTGGTAACTTAGCTTTTGAAGTACAATTCCAATTTAGGACCTCAGTGCGATGACTAGTCAGGGGCCGCCTTTCAATAACATAGAACTTGCATAATTTTTATCTTTCCAAGGAAAACCTCGTGGGGAAACCCAAGGAATGCTTTCCCACGATGGTGGATGACATCCCAAGTAAATCCACTGGTGTAGAGTCTAGACTAGTGCACCTTACCTAGGGGGATTCAAACTGGGCACCTGCTGCAATGGAACTAGCCAAATGCTCAAAAACATTGGCGGAAACTGGTTGAGTGAACCCCTTGGGCTTGAAGTTGTATAATTTTACCAAGATGGATGTCTTAAAAAAATAATAGCTATAATAATGAATTCTTAAAAAGATCAGGATGTCTTAAAAAGATGGATGTCATGTACAATAATCAATTCTCATTGTTTTTCTTTGGTGTTTTCCTTTTATTATGCTCTTCCCAAACTGTAAATGGGATAGCAAAACGAATGAATGGACTCATTAATCTTTCAATGATAAACATGTTTAGTCTGTATATTGCATATGCCTCAAATTTTCTATGCAAATTTAGTCTGTTGCTTTTCCTGTGATTTAGACAAAAAATGTCTTGTCTAGTCTTTATTTTTTGACAATATGCTTGGAGATTATATGAGTAGATTATCCCCATTGTTGTTTACTTTTGGGAATATATGCTTACATATTATTGTGTAGATGTAATAATTCCAGTATAAGATGTCTTTGCTTAAATATAAAAATGATTGGAAGAGCAGTTACCTTAAGCTCTTGTTATTCTCCTTGATATTTTCGATCATAAGCTTGAATACTTTTCTCAAAATGCATAGTTAATAGCTTGGGCTGTAGTATTTTTTTTTATTATTTTATGATTTAAAGTCTTGGAACTTTTCACATTCTCAGGATGGTTACAATCCATATAAACTACTCAAATAGTCTTGCTGGGGAAGATCTATATAGCAAGCTTTCGTTAGTTGATATGGCTGGAAGTGATCGTCTAACTACGGAGGAAGCAAGTGGCGAACGGCTCACAGAGCTGCTGCATGTTAACAAATCACTTTCAGCGTAAGCATCTCCAGATTTCTTGATACTTGGAATTTATCTTCTTCTTTTTTTTTAATTTACACTTGTTACATATGCACAAGAAAAGATGTAGATTTATATTTATCTGATACAAGATACAAAGTCCAAGTTTTCCATTAATTCTTGATTTCATGTTTATGGTTTAAAATCTAGGATTTGGTCTTGTCTTTTACAGCCAGACTAAAATGATACTTATTTGTAGAATCCAGGAATGACCAATGAGTAGGATTCTAAAATTCATAGGCTTTCTTATTTACTAGTATCTTACGACTGGATTTGAAGGTGGGTTCTCGTGATCACATATAAATTATTTTAAAATAATGGCATAGTGCATGTGTCTATAAGTGGGGAGACTGATTCCAGCATTATATAAATCTAATTTATCGATTAGTAGCCTTGCCACAAAAATGTTTTCAATGTAAAGAAGGTAGATAGCAATGTTGAAAACCTCATCTCAATGAACAAATCAGTGAGGTTGTAGTGTAAGAGTTTGACTTGGACTCGAGGAAAACGTGGCAGAAGAAATTGTTCAGAAGGAGGGTTTTCTTTTTTCTTTTCAGCATTTATATTTGACGCCGAAGAGTTTTTCCATCTGCCCCTGAATTGGACTGACCGGGCAGCGAATACCCACAACTTTGTGGGTCTGGCTCACTGTTGGCAAGTTTGACTCGTCAGTAGAGAGACAGACATGAGATCTAGTTAACTCTGCCTGGCGGCGAGGTTGAGTTGAGTTTGACTCAGGAGTACTTGAAGATTTGGCATTATTTTCAGCTGTTAGACAGGAACATGTTCAAGAATGCTACTTTTGATTGCCACTATCCACTGCATAATGTGTGTATCTGTCTAAAAGAAGTTAATCGCATTATTACTTGTATTTTTGACTCCCATAGACCTATTTTTTTCATTAGTGGACATTAATTTCATTTCTATCAAGAGGTCACTGCATTAGTAGGATAAGGATACAAATTCCTCTTGGCTATAATTATGTCTTAATAAGATATTAGATATCATCTAGAGGATTGTACTAGAGATTTTAAATGCAAGATACTCTAGGAGGAATTAAGATACCCAAGATAATTAGGGTGCAACTTTTACCAATGCCAATGTCCTTATCGCTGACTGCTTCAGTATTGCGGAATCAGCCCAGGTCCCAAAGTGATAGGAGAACTGCCAATAGAAACAATGGAGAAAGCTCACTCATATAGTGGCGTGAGACTCCATTTGATATCCTTCTTTTCATGGTCTGCAAAAGCAACCTGAATGTTTTGTCTAAGTGTATTTTATTCTTATATTTTGTCAAAGTAGAGGTGCATGTGTGTTACAGCCAGTATTGTGTAAAAAAGCCAATTTTAGCAAGGTTATATTCTGTATGTTTCTTATACCACATTATATTAATGTTTCTATACTGATTCAATGAAAGCCTGAACTATATTGTTGTAGGTTATAGATAGATGAAGTGATTCACTTCAGTTTTAAGTTATTATTGTTTCCTTGATCATTTGAGATTGTTTAAGTTGTATTCCTGGTATTATATTTTAGAATTATGCTCAACTAGAATTTAAATATTTTAAATTGGCATTTGCAGAGTTGGTGATGTTTTATCAGCTTTGACAGCAAAAAAAGAGTATATACCCTACACAAACTCAAGGCTCACTCAAATACTCTCTGATTCTTTGGGTAATGAGCATTGACCTTTTTTTTTAACATACATAAAGTCGAAAGTTGAACTGTTTGGATTATATTCATATATATTTTTTGGACATTTAGTCTATGCGCCTTGTGGTGTGACAATTCAATAGTCAGGGTTCAAAGTCACAAATAAACCTCGTTTATGGAGGTAATTAATGACATGTATGCTGTTTGTTACTTTTTCTTTTGCCTTAATTCATTGCAACCAACTTTTATAAATGTCGACATATTAACATGATTTATTGTCTTCTTTGAACCTTGACATGATTACTTATTGTTTTAGAGTGTATATTTGTGTTTTCTTTGCTGAAGGAAAATATTTTATTAATCACAAGTTGGCAAGCCATTGAAAGTATTATAGTTCACAAAATTCAGGGTGTTCAGATTACATTGTAAACCACCAAGATTATCAAACCTGCATACCCTAATCCTGTGCCAACTACAAATATAATTTGGATTTGCTTTTATACCGTCCGGACCATTTTTACATTTCAATGCAAAGAGAGAGAGAGAGCAGAACATACTGTTGACAGGTTTCATAACGTTTAGAAAAATAGAGGATGGGTGGTGACAGCCATTTATCTGGGTCCTGATGGTCCTAGTCCTCTGTGATGAGCTTGAAGTTGACTTGCTTCCCTGGGGCTTCCTTCAACTCTCATTAATAGATGTTTCCGGGATACCTCTGCAGCTGCAACTTGGCCTCTTCCTTTCATGAGCCTGGCCCTAGGGATGGACACATCCCCTTGGTGCTGCCTGATGTTCACACTGTCATTTCCTTGGTTGAGTGAGGCATAGGAATTTAATCCTAAGAGGGCAAGATAAGTTATCCCAATTTATCCTCCCATCCCCTCGTCTCCTTAATTGATTTTTCAATTTTACTTGTCCTACTCTCTTTTCCTGCCAATGGCTTTTTTGGCCATCCAATCGGCGAGTTTGTTTTCTAATCTTATAGTGTGATTGAAATGTATATTTGGCTCTGTAATTGCCTGTTTAATCCATCCGACATTCCCTCTTATAAACAAGTCTTTATACATGGCTTATTGATGATATTGATTAGAAGTTTGGGGTCATCTTCCACCGCAAATTATTGAAATCCCTGCATAAGACAAAGTTTAATCCCTTTGGCCAAGTATTCTTCCTCAGCCTGGTTACTTAATGCAGTTCCAATAAATTCACGATATAGGAAGAGCATGCCCACATATGTCGCAAGATCACTGAGACATATCTGTTCCAGGTCCCAACTCTGGTGTGGGATCATTTCCCCATCCAGGTCAAGTAGTGGGATATCTGTGACTAGGTTTCTCTCATCTCTCAAGTATTAGGAGTGCTCCAGCAGGTAGCACCTTGTTTTCCCCCAGGATTATCCAGCCTGGTCCACTTGGCCTGGGCCATTTCTACCTCACTCCTTAGAGGACATTCTCAGTCTATATATTGGTACCATTATGATGGTCGATGATGAAAACACTAGGTCGTCTTCTCCCTTAGGTGTAGAGTGGTGACGTCTTCTTGCATAGAGTAGTACCTATTTCTATATCTTTTTTAGGGTTTACCTCATGTGTTTAACCCTTTGTACTCTTTATCTTTATTTGTTCTTAATTTTGCACCAGGAGTTGCTTTTGACACTCCCACATTACCTTTATAACTTGTAACTTCTAGTCTGATTGACCTGTTACTGTCATTTGTGGACATTAATACGATTTCTTTCTTTCTTACTCAAACTCGAACAAAGTATAAGTTGGAGTAGTAAATTTAAAGTCTGAGTACCATTGTTTCAGAAGCAGTCTAGTAGTTCCCCAGAATCATGGACCCCCTTCTAGAGCTTTTCCTTTTTGAGCTTCTCAATAAAATTCAATCAAAAAAACCCTCTAGAAACAAGGGATGAGGTAATAAAAAATCCTCTTATGCCTCTCTACCAACTTTAAAGAGCTGGATAATTTGGCCATAAGCCATTGACTCTACAAATAAACCCAAATTCTGACAGCTCTATCAAGTCTTCGAAAAGCACCTTTGAGGAAATGACAAAGGTAGATGGAGACACGTCTTTTTCAGCCCAAAAGCCTAAATACCGCACTGTGGTCTTTAAGCAACTTATTTACAACCAGAATATGGTTAGCAAACAAGTAGCATTATGCATTACATGCTTTGTGGGCTGAGATTTCTAAAGCACCTTTTTGAAAGATTCCACTCCTGTTGCTGAAACCTACTCTGCATTCAAGATTCTACCTGGAACAAATGGAAAAGCAGGTAGCAGCAGCTGGGAAGCACTGGGAAACTATTCTTCGTGCTTTACAAAACCCTCAAATTGCATTTACTGGTCCTATTTTTTTTGGTAGTAAAAATCTTTTCATAATGTTCACGGTAGAGTTACAGTAATAATACAAAAATGTCCTGTCATTTATCTATGGAGTCTGAACATGGGTCTTTGAGGTATCTCTCATGTTACTAAGCTTGGCTGTTATTGCTACCTTTCCAGTACAATGACTTACAAAATTCCCATCAGACTCCATTATATCATATCAAAAGGGACATCTGGAAAAATTGTTGGTAACCACAAAAACAACACATATAGTCCTTGAGCAAAAAAAAGACTTGCTGACTAGCTATCTGGTTTGGTTTGTTCTTTTGGTCGATTGATTGCTGGTCTGGTTATTTGGCTGCTCATGTCTGTAAATGTATGCAGCAATCTTCATTTATAGTAACGAAGTCAGGCTTCGTGAGGGATCTCTTTTGAATTCTTTTTTTATTAGATATACTTTTCTCATGAGCCTCTTGTAGTCTTATGATGAAGTATCTTTGATTCTCTTGGTTGGCCTCTCCCAGTCTGCCATTACTACCACAAGTTAGAGCTTTTAGAACTGCCTCATGGTACTCCACATTTGTCTTCACCAGACTTTACCCAAACCCAGCCAACATTTGTTTGACTCCCAAGTTGGGGTCGGAAACTAATGTAATTACAGTCTACCTTGTCGGTTTTCCTTTTCATCAGTGTCATCCTTCTCTGATTCACAATAATTACTCACCATACTTTGACTGCCTTACTGGATCCACTGGTTAAGCATTTTTAGGCTAGGCGCATAGTTAAATGTCCTTTCCATATGCTTATGTGTGTGTTCTAATCTTGCTGCATTGAGAAAGAGTCTCCTCTTGTGTGAGGACCCTTCAGAAGGTCTTTCTTGGGTGGAAGATTTTCCACAGTTTCTATCCTTCATCATAGGTACAGTAAATGGGCAACTGGAAATCTAGGGTTGGGACTAAAGAAATAAGTTAGTTGAGGGATGCTGCAGAATGGGCTCATGAGAGAATTAAATAAAGTGAAGGTATTAAACAAGGGACATGTAATCTAAGGATGTGCTCCAGGATAGAGGAGTGTGTGGCTTGGTGGAAAGGACAATGGATTATACTACCCATCTTTCCGCCGAGTGTAGGAGAGAAGGGCCATGCAGTCTAGTAGCTGTGTTAAAAAATCTCACTATCCCAAACACCTAGATACTTTACTACCTTGTGTTTTTCTTTGCTGAAAAATAAATTACAGCGCACAGAATAAAATATACTGGCTGGAAATAAAAACAGCAGAAGAAAAACTGGAAACCAAACTTCACACAACACACAGAAATTTTGCCCTTCAAATCAGCTTTTCATTAATAATGACTCCAAGCTTACAAGGGATCCCTTACTAGGAAAATGGTCCACTGAGGAAACAAATACAAATACAAATACAAATACAAATACAACAAACCTGGCAACTCAGGCCCTGAAGAAACTTTCTGCAGCGTTGTACAAAATGTACGCTGACGCAACCCTGCCCCTCATAGAACAGGCTGCTTCTCACAGGACCTTCTTTCTCCATGGCCCGAAGAGTCGACACTCTTCAACTCCCTCGGGAATCCACTTCCACCTGGTAGGCTCCTTCAACTATCTTCTCCTTCGGAAATCGGAATATCGCGACTCAGGTTAAGCGGTTCCAGCATAAACCTGACCTCGCCCTGAAACAAAACCCGATCCAGATGGTCCAGCGGTCAAGCGACTTCCTATTCGGAATTTCCACAACCGAAATCGAGATTATCGCGATGTCATGAACCTTGACACCACAAAGGTCTGAATCCCCGAACTTCCGTTAAGCTTCCACACGTCACTCCACTTCGCTCTACGGAGGCCCCGCTCAACTTCGTCACCTCCCTTATAGGTAAAGATTACAGCGATTTCCGCCGTCCTAACTTCTTGCATTTACCAGCCGGGCCGATTCTTCGATGCTACCTGTCAACATCCCGTGGTGAGGTCTAATGCCTTGACACCTGTCCTCCACTAACTATCCGGGATGTCAGCGATTCGAGGAATTGGCCTCACGATGCGCAAAGGTCCTGGAACTTTTCGCGAGGCTTCAGAATCGCCGGGGATCACGCTCCGATGTCCCCCTCTCCAGATCAGCGGCTTCCGGTCGATTAATCGCCGGTCCAGCGATTTCAAAGTTTGAACTTTCTTTCCCTACGGCATGAGCGTGAACCCCGTCGGGGATCTCCATACGTGTCCACGTTACGATTGACTCTGGTTGATTCGGAAATCATCGGTCGCTATTTCACAAGGTGTAGGGCTCTTACTTCGTTAATCCCCGAACGCTGAAACCCGAAGTCCGCTAGACTTTAGTTCTCCACACATGTGCTCACGGGTTATCTCCCACACAACTCCTCCTCGATTATGGACGATCCTCGGGATTTCGGGTTTGTCTTTGACAACTCTAAGTCGTCGATTCTCTTCCCTCTTGAAGAGTTCCTGCTTCACTACCTTTACGTCACGTATGAACTCCCCACAGGTGTTCCCCGCAGCCCGACACAAGGTATTCTTCGAACTGTTCACGGGCGCTTCGTGGGGAACTATCCTCACGAACTTTGTCCCTCTACGGCTCCTTGAGAGGACTTCTCTCGTTCTTTCACATTGGTTCCGCTTCCACGGCTCGGTGGCCGATCTGGGTACATTGCAACCACACTTCGCCGCGGTCCGGTCCTCTCCACCTCGGACTTGGCTCTGAGACTTCAATTAGACCTCGCGAGTTCGAACAATGGCAGACCCACGAGGAAGACAAAGTTCAAGCGCTTTCCGGGCTCCTCAACGCCACTCTATCGCGGGAATTCAGCGCACTAGATGCATGACTCTGACTTCGCCGGAAACAAGGTAAAACTCATTCTCCGGGTTTGAGACGATATGAAATCACTTATGCAGCATACAAAAGATAAGCATATAAAGCGAGCATGCACAAGCATAATAGCAACAGACCGCAGTCAAACACATCCATGGATTGAATCAAAGCTCTTTCCCATTAATTCAATGTTTGTACATGGGTTTCTTCACAAGTTCTCTGCTCTGTTCTCTTCTTTCTCCTGTATGAATGAATAATTAATACAATGATACAAAGGAGGTGCCTATATTCCGTTTTCCCTCTCAAAGCTAAGCTGTCTAATCTAGTCTTAATTTATTTATCTACTTGCATTAAATTTAAGTATTACCTGACTACGGACGAGAGCTTATCTGCTCTAGGTCCGTTACATGTACAAATGGGCCTCATCCCATCAACGTTTAATGTTTGGCGCAACCATATTTCAATGTTCAAAATTTGAATGCTGGCACATTTACGTCGGTGGTCTCTCTGCTCGTGGCTCTGGCTTTGCTGGAGTCTTGGCGATGCTCCATCATCGCGCCACGGTCCATCCTGTCTTTGTCGCGTGCATAAACCGGTCTCTCTAGCGAAGTACACACATTGCTGTTCATGCCTTCCTGCCATTTACATGCACGTGCCCGCTGCGATCTTTTGGTGCGATGCGGTACCGCATACCTTTCTTGGCGTATGTACGTGCTCTATACAACTTGTACGGCACATACAACTTTCTGTTGCGCGCCCTGCTGCTATACGGTCGCTCTGCTGGACCTATAACCTGCTGCTGGACTACCAATAAATTGACCTATAACCTGCTGCTGGACTACCAATAAATTCGTCCTTAGATTTTTGGCTGCTTGGTTTTCTCCTCATGCTGCACCTTTGCATTTTTCTCCTTTGGACTTGATCTCTAGATGAAATTCCTTCTTCATCTTTGTTGAGATCCCCTTGAATCACAGTTCTTCGTGACTCAAGCACTTGAGCAAAAGTCCTTTGCTATTCATGTGGATGATCCCGTTGAGTCACAGTCCTTTGTGACTCAAGATCTTGAGCAAAAGTCCTTCTTTGCTCTTCAAGTAGATATCTTTCTCCTTCACCTAGTCTTGCTTTTATAATCTTGAGTTATGACCGAATCAAACATAACCCTAATCTCTAAAGTGATTAACGGTTGAGATTAGATCTCAACTCATGTGAAATCAATGGCTAAGATTCATTTAATTCTCTAATGCTAACAACTTTAGCATTTCATTAAATTGAACTGATTTTAATTATAAAAGCAGTTTACTTTAATAATTCCATTAATTAAAGTAAATTACTAAGGTTGAAGGCTTTGGACAACTTCCACATGTCTCGACACTTAGACCTGTGTGGAAGTACCTGTCCAATGCTACAAACATCAACAAGCTTAAATGCAGCTAGCATTAAAGCATGAAGATGAGCTGCTTTGATGCAAGGGGATATGGAGCACAGGAGTTGTTAATACTCAAAACTGCCTGGTTGAAAGGTAACTAGGTAAGGTACCAATGTCACCTCATACAACCCTGTGCACTTTGGGCTAGTGTGTGCTAGCCTCGGGAGTAATCCTTGTGCAATCCGGAGATAAAATATAAGCCTGAGAAACAAAATGCTCTTCCAATCTGTGAGAATATGTTGCTGTTATATACAAATCAGACCTTAAATTTGTGTGAAATAATTTGGAAAGCAAGCTATGATGCAGACTTACACCTAAATAATTATTTCTACATGGTAACCATGCATATCTGTTGTAACCTCCAATCTGCTCTTAAAAAGTGTGGATGTGGGTGTAGAACCAAAAACAGCAAGCTTAAATTTTGAAAATTATATCTGTGACCATAGTGTCTTTAATTCTGTGGGTGATGGAGTACAAAATCAAATGGGTAGGGTGGTTCCTATTGTCAATTGATTCAAAAAATTCAAGTAATCAAGCACACTAAACAAATGAGATTTAACTGGCAAATAGGATGCTACCTTTATTCCAAAGTTGCAAGTATTACAAAGTTGGGAGATATTGGCCTTGTTGTCACCCAATATAGCACCCTTGTGCAAAGCCTATCACAAGGTGCAACTGGATATGGGTGTAGAACCAAAAGCAGCAAGCTTAAATTTTGAAAATTATATCTGTGACCATAGTGCCTTTAATTCTGTGGGTGATGGAGTAGAAAATCAATTGGGTAGGGTGGTTCCCATTGTCAATTGATTAAAAAAATTCAAGTAATCAAGCACACCAAACAAACGAGATTTAGCTGGCAAATAGGATGCTACCTTTATTCCAAAGCTGCAAGTATTACAAAGTTTGGAGATATTGGCCTTGTCATCACCCAATCTAGCACACCTTTGTGCAAAGCCTATCACAAGGTGCAAGATAAGTGTAACCTTTTGAAGTACTAGATAAGTAGCAATTACTTCCCTCGTTTTAGTGAAGGATGAAATCCAACACAAGGGAGGCTTTCCTAATAACTTCAAGGAATCCTATAGCAAGACAAGTCAAGTCTACGGTCTCCTATGTTAGTTACTCAAATATACCACCACTAAGTCAAGGTTCAAGGTAAACACAAGGTGGTCAAGTAAAACAATTCCAGGTTTGTGTATGAGGTGTTTAAGACAATAAATGATAATTACCAAGTCAAACAAGTCAAACAAATGCCCCAAAACACTGCAAATTAAAAGAAAATCTATGGCTGTCATACAACTTACTAAAAGATGATTACTTCAGCAATATGACAAGTTACAACAGCAGAAATATAACAGCCCTTAAAATCAATAGACATGCAATGAAAGAGGGCTGAAAATGCAAGCCAAAACTACGGTTTAAGATAACAAATGCTTGCTGAAATGTAAATGGCAGGAAACAAGCTTAAAACCTCCAAGACGTCAAACCCTAGCACGCTGAAAATTGCAACAGCATTACAATAAATGATGTCAACAAAGATTCCAAGGTGAAAAATGCCACTAAAACCCTAGATGTCAAGCTAAGAAAGAGTTGAGAGTTGAAGGTGAGTCCCAATTTAACCATAAAACATCAAGGAGAGGTAAAACTAGGGCTTAAGGTTACTTGCAAGAGGACAAAGACTAGTGTCGTGACTGCCATCTAGCTTCCTTGGGCACATGGAGTCAAAGACACAACTTTCTTGGAGAGGAAAGGCAAGAAGAAGACCTAAGAACTAGACCCTAGGGTAGTCCACTACAAATCCTAGGTGTTAATTCTTTAGAAGAGAAACTCAAGGTATTCCAATACAAACCCTAAGAGGTCGCCCTACGTCTTCTAACAACCTTTTAGCAAGAGATCAAATGGATTTTGGTTAAAACCCTAGAGTAGTCCACTACAAACCCTAGAATTTTAGCCTATAAGAATAAGACTAGGGTAGTCCACTACAAACCCTAGAAATACCCTTATGTCCTTGGACAAGCTTTAACAAATGATAAGAAGGGAAGGTGGTCCACTGCAAACCTTTCTAGGGTTTCAAGACAAGGTTTATTCAAGAAAATACAAGATAGCTTGTAATTATCACCACTTTGATAAAACATTCACTTAATACATTAAGAAATAAACCATCAAAGACTTGAAAAGAGCACTTACTAGGCAAATCAATGAGCATCCATGAAACCCTAACCATGAAATCATCCACAAAACTTGAAAAGCATCCACAAGATCATCTCCAAAACAAGGCGCATAATTTCTCCATGGTGAGAAAAAAAATAGAAGACAAGTGTAGGGATGATTCTCCACAAGGTGAGTTATGATTTACTAAATGGATTGCTCCCTCTATATATATGAGGTAACCAAGTGCTATATCTCTCCTATGAAGCCCCTAAAAATATGTAAATCAATGATACAAGGTGGATAGGTCTTAGGTCGACCCTCAAAAGTGCCTCCAGAATGAAAATACAATGCTAAAACATCAAAACGTCCTTCTAAAAGACCACAAGTGTGAGTGTAAAATGCTAAACGAGGGTGACATCATCTCCTCAAGGGGTACAAAAGCTCCAAAAGTCACATCCATCCCCAAAAGGTGCAAATCATTTATCAAAGGTCACGTCCCCTCATCAATAGGGTCACATCTCATCATCAATAAAGTGCCAATTCATCACCCATGTGCTAGGTCAATTCAATCAAAAGTCATATCACTCCAAGTATGACGTCATCCTCTAGATATGTGACATCCTAGGTGAAAATGCCAATGTCATGAAGGAGGAGGACTCCATCACCCCTCCAAAGGGGTTTATCACCATCATCACATGCCATGTCATGAAGCTAAGCCATGACATCCTCAAAGGGTGCATGGCATCATTAGGGGCTCCATGTGGGATGTGCAATGTCTCGACCCATCAATGCAACGTCCCAAGTCTAGGAGGTGTCGAGAGGTGGGAAACAACATGCCAAGTCATCAAGTAGCTCAACGCTCATCATCAAGGGCCCAACGTCCTCCATACAATGTGAAACAGCCAAGATGGAAGCACCAAAACGTCCTCCATAGGACAATCTCCAGGGGTGCATCATCATCAAGCAAGGGTTCATATAATCAGGTAAGCCCAACCATTATGGATACAAGAGCCATTAGAATTATAAAAAGTAAGCCACAATTTAATTCAAAAGCCACACAAGCAATTCACATTAGATGTCTTTTTCAAACTTCACAGTAGCTCAAGACTTTATGCAATTTCTCAAGTTTAAGTATGGGAGGACCATTACAAGACCTTATTAGGTGTTCTAGTTCCCAAGTAGAGTAGTTCCTGAGAAACCCATCAAAGTGTAAGTATAAGTGAATGATATGACATGGGGTTTATGTCAATTTTCACATGCAACTCTATGTGACTAATTTTAGATTTGAAAATTGCTTCCTAGTGATCTAACAATAAAACCATAGCTGTTGTCACTGAACAACTTTACACTGAAATTATTGATTGAGAACATATCCAACGGAAACACAAAGATCAAAGATGAATCATCAATACACATGAGACACAATTTTAGTTCTGTAATCTTGTTATCATCAGAAATAATGAGGGCAAAACCTGCCCTCCCAGCCAATACAATATCACCAAAATCTGAGGACAACCTTGTCCTCCAAAGTCACCAAAACTAAGAACAACCTTGTTCTCCAATAATTATACAAATCAAAAAAGCAAACCTCAACAATATTCTGGAAATCTCTTTTGCCCACGAATCTGCTAGAGACCACCTGTACGGCCTGCTGACGTCACTTGTCAGCCTGTACAGTGACACAATGCAGTTGTACCTTCCTAGAAAATCAGATATGTGATTCACCAAATGGCAACCCGCGAACATACGTTGTTTTCTCTCCTACAAACCACATATACCCTATATGCGGTTCGTCCTTCTGCAACCCGCATATATATGCGCTTCGTCCTCCTTACCAAACAATGTATTGTACTAAAAATTCACTCCACACATGCGACCATCTTCACTCTTGTCTCTTGGGCTAGATTCACCACCTTGTAGACTTTCCCTTTGTTGAAATCACCAAACCTCCCTGCTTACAAGTCTGCCGGAGACTCCCATTATGCTAGCTCCATCATGTCTCAACACGCTCTACATGATGTGTAATGTCAGAGTGACCACTCTTCTTTATATACAATTGCTAGCTCCATCATGTCTTCACACACTCTACATGATGTGTAATGTCAGAGTGACCACTCTTCTTTATATACAATCCTTAGGGATCAACATAGAAGCCCCTCCACAAGTCAACATCAAATTAGGCTTTCCTTGTGGGTGTGAAGCCCCAACACAAGCCCACAAAGCCCATCAATAAACCCATGATGCCCCCACTGAAATCCAAGGGGGTTTTTGCCAAACTGAAAGTGGGATGTGGTGCCCACGATGATTTCCACATGCCCAACACCTAGGGTCATGTGAGAATACCTGTCTAAAGCTACAAAAATCAACAGTTTACTTCATGGTCATGGTGTCATTCACATGCAAGGGAACATATAAGGTTCATATCCATGAGCACCTTTATAGAGGGAGTGCTTGGTGCATTGAGTTACCCTTTCCTCGACACTGTTTCTCTCCACCCTATTTTTGCCTTTTGATTTTCATTTATTTCTTTGCAAGACCCTTTTTAGGTTTATGCATTTATTTTTACCAGGATTCAATTAAGTCCTTTTAATTTGATATGCATTTAGTGTGTTGTGTCTTCAGACTAGGGGTAACTAAGGAGATGATGTCTCGAGGCCCACAGGTAGTAGACGTCGAGTGCCAAGAGCCAGATTGACTAGCATAGCCCCGTAGGGCCCCCTCCTATTCATTGATGCATCAACATACATCACTGACAACAGAGCAACATCCATAACACCGGCCTGGCCCCAGAGGACAACAAGTCTTGCTTCATGAGGTAATAAGTTTGGTATCATGGTAAGTGTCCCTTTAATAATTGAAGCATTTGAATATGTTGCATATGATTCTTTCTTGATTATAGAACGTTTGGTTGGAAATTATACCTTTTGACTTATTTAACCTTGGTGGGTGTCATTGCATCCTAGTCAGTTGGTCACCCTCAGGAATGGGGTGCTACTGGGTGGTTCGTTGAAGAGTCATCATACCATTCTCGATCATACTTATCATTTTCCATGTTTCTTCCATTTCATCTCCTTATCTTTTGGGTTTTCGGGTGCACTGACCCAAGGAGGGATTGTACCTCATTTTATGGGAAGAAGGGGTTGAAGGCCCAGAGGGAAATGTAGCTGGCAAAAGATAAAAGCCAATCATGAACCTTCCATATGCTCGCCCAAGAGGTCTTGAGAACAATGAAGTGTTTCTCCTAAAAGAATTGAAAGACTTGCAAAAGCAAACTCACGTTATATAGATGTTCCACTTGTCGAGGAGGTGCATTTATGTGGTGTCCTTTTCTTTCCATGCATATGACACTCGATGTACCTAAGCTTCAAGTGATGTTGCAATACTCTTTTCTTTCCATGTCTTATAGTACCCAATTGTTTTGGACTTTAATCAATTAATTGCAAAAAGGGGCTTGGAAAAATGTTGCATCGCGGACGAAGGGCATCACACCCTCTATAAAGGCACCCATAAATGAGACAATACAAACCCTTGTATGTCATGAACACCATGCCTAGAAGTCTTACCCCACTCTGCCTCACACTCACACATGGATTAGATAGGTTTCTCCTGGAAAACACCTTTGACTTGGGGATTGACTAACCCAATAGGATTCCTTAACACCCCTCCCACACCTAAATTTGAAAAATTGTATAAGATCTTTGAGCATTTGTTTAGTTTGAAAGGGGGGTTTGATGCACATGTTTGGGTGGTTCCATTGTTAGATGTGGGTTACTTGGCATGATTCTTGTGACTTATGGACCCTTGGAGGGCGCATTTGATTGTCTTTGCAGGACCTTGCCCGATGGACATGTATCATGAGGAGATGACTTTGTTCAGACCTTCATGGGGGCTTTGGAGCCCAAGGATGGACGCAGAAACCCCATGTTTGTGGCAAGCTTATGATCACCATTTGCACATTGAAGGAGGGTGTTTCCTTTGGAGGCACTTCGACATGACTAGTGGAAGGGCTCCTGCTTCCTTCCACTTGGACGCTAGCCTTTGGACTCTCGAGGCTTGTACGTCACCCTACTAGCCCATGACGTCATTAGGGCTTGGTGGAGGTGATACTTCGATGGAGGAAGACTTGATTTGGACACTTGGCACATGAAGTATGGTCTTGGAGGCCTAATGTTGCACCTGTTCTAGCCTAACGGCCCACTTGCGAGCCAACATCACCCTAGAAAGGGATGACGTCACCCTTTAGGGTTTTATTTTGTGCTAAATAGATTAAATTTTGTAAAAAATGAATTTTCGGGGTAAACTAAAGGGGACGACCCCTTTTTTTTATTATGAACAAATTATTGTGCGAGGTCTTGTATAAATAACAATGTTTTAAAAACCATTGAATCAGAACTGGAACCGGTCGGTTTTATCGATTCGATGCCCGACCGGTTTGAATCTGTCAATAAATCGAACCGCTGGCCGGTTTATGACAGAACCGACCGGTTTGGTACCGAACCGACCTGTTCGGTACCAAACCGACCGGTTCCGTCATAAATCGGCCCGGCTGTAGGGGGCCTGTGGACTTGAAAAACTCCCTTTCTTTTGTGAAACCAAAAACCTAACATCCCCTAAACCCTAATTCTAGCCTATATAACACTCTCACTCCCCTCTAAGTGCCTCACACCTCTCTTATTCATCATTTGGGAGGATTTGGGTTTTGGAGTAGCATTGAGGAGCTTCTTGAGCAAGTGTTTTGGGCAATTTGTGGTGGATTTGGCATCTCAACTAGGAGGCGTCCATCTTCAAGTTTGGAGGAGTTGGATTAGAGGTATTTTGAAAGTTTTCCACTCTTTTTTTTCCATCTTGATTGTTGAATGTTTGAAAGTTTAAAACTTAGTAAGAGTCTAAGATAAGGTTCCTTCTTTGCATTTTCAGATTGCTTGCATTGTCCAAATTGCACCTTTGCTTTAGTCTTTGAGTTTGCATTTAGAAAGGCCCCAAAAGCTAAATTTGTAAGGTGATTGAAGGTCTAATGTATTGCAAGTATTGTAAAAAATGCATCAAGGGGGGGCGCCTGGGGGGAGGGCATTCATATGTTAAAAGAACACTTGGCTGGTGTTAGAGGGCAAGTTAAATCACGTGAGGCACCATTAGACGTTATTGGGCCTATTAGAGAAGAGATGCAAAAAGTACCGAATGACTACCAACAAGAAAAGGCTAGGGAAAAAGCTATACAGGCTGAAATAGGGAGGAAGAGGACTGTAGCACAAATGAGGGCAACCGACCCCACTTTTGATTATGAGGAATTTCCATCTATTCATTCTACTGATGTTAGAAATAGAGACCCCTTTCATTATGTTCCTCCTCCCCTTGAAATTGAAAATACTATGCATCAACCTAAAAGTAAAAAGAGGAATGCCACCCAAAGGTATTTCACACCTCCCCCCACTTCCGACTCTGACAATGCCAATGTTTCTCAAGTTCAACCCACTCAATTTCATCCCACCTTAGATGACCATTGGAAGAAACAATATAGATTGCAGAGATTGCTTATGAGTACATAGCTAGATGGTGGTATCACGCTGATATCCCCTTCATTGTTGCCCGCTCACCATATTACCAACCTATGTGGGATGCCATCATTGCTTGTGGTAGGGGCTTCAAAGGCCCTAGTATGCATGATTTTAGGGGATCTCTTTTGCACAAAAAGGTCGCATCCATTGAAGAATACTTGACAGATTTCAAAGTATCATGGGCCAAAACAGGATGTACCATCATGTCAGATGGATGGAAAGAACCGTACTATCATAAATTTCCTTGTCTCTTGCCCACAAGGAACATTGTTTTTGAAATCAGTTGATGCATATGATAGGGTCAAAGATGCAAACTTGCAATTTGAGCTCTTAGATGAGGTTGTTATGGAGGTGGGGGTGGCCAATGTTGTTCAGGTCATCACAGATAATGCCTCTAACTATGTTCTTGCTGGGAAGATGTTAGAGGAGAAACACAAAACCATATTTTGGACCCCATGTGTTGCACATTGCATAGACCTCATGATTGAGGACATCGACAAACAAGAATGGATCAAAAACACTATAGAGCATGCCAAAAGCATCACAAAGTACATCTACAACAACTCATGGGTTTTGAGCATGATGAGGAAAAACACAGAGAACATGAAACTTCTTAGGCTTGCCTTCACTAGATTTGCAACTCACTTCTTAACATTGCAATCTATGGCTTCCCAATCAAATAACTTGCAAAATATGTTTGCATTTGATGAATGGAATGCATCTCAGTGGGCCCGCAGACAAGATGACAGACACCAAAAAGAAAGTTAATGATCCCCACATTTTGGAAAAAAGCAACAGAAATTGTGAAAATTGCTGAGCCACTTGTTAAGGTGTTGTGGCTAGTGGATGGGGAAAAATTGGCCATGGTTTACATTTATGAGGCTATGGATCATGCAAAGGAGAAAATAAGGGCATCATACAAGGATAGAGTGACCAAGTATGGGCCTATTTGGGAGAGCATTGATCGTAGATGGAACAATCAACTCCATCGCCCTATACATGCAACTGGGTATTTCTTGAACCCAAGGTATCATTACAGAGCTCAACTTGGAGAAGATTTGACTGGGGAGGTTAGAGATGGCTTGTATGAGTGCCTTGAGCGCATGGTCTGTTTTGAGAGTGAGTAGTTGGAGATACACCGACAGATCACTTCTTTCACTAGAGACACAGGTACCTTCGACAATAAGCTAGCAAAGATTGCAAGGGATGTGGATGAGCCAGGTAACAATTCCAAAGTTTAAAGTTCAATTGTTTAAATTTTAAATTTTATATGCTTTATAATTTATTACTTCAAGGAACTAACTCGACTAACTATATTTTTTGCAACAAATTGGTGGAAGTCATTTGCCAACCGATGTCCTCAATTGCAAAAGTCTGCAATTAAAGTGTTGAGTCAAACTTGCAGTGCTTCCGGGTGTGAGCGCAATTGGTCTATCTTTGAGAGGATTCACACGAAGAAGAGAAACCGTTTAGAACAAAAACGGTTAAATGATCTAGTCTACGTGCAGTACAACCTCCGGCTAAGGCACAACCAATTGTTGAACAAAAGACTTGATTCAGATCCCATTGTGTTGGATGATGTTGATCCAACTTAAGATTGGGTAGTGGAGACTCACCCACCAAAGTTTGATGTTGACTATGATTTGGAGGTGGATGGGGTAGGGCAGGTTCAAATGGGATGCATATCCAATATTAGGGCCCCACGGTCCGATTCAAGAGTCAGACATGGCAGGCCCTAGAGGAATTGCAGGCAGGCGTAGCCGAATACCTTGTGTGCCTTGTCGTGGTTGTACTCGTACTACTACAACTAGTGCAACTTCAGAGCCTATAGTCACAGATGTCCTTGATGGTGATGAGTTGGGGGCCAAGTTCGAGTCCGAGTCAGAGACAGATGATGATGTCGAGGGCGAGGATGCTCAAGCCATTTCTACTTCTAGCAGTAGTGATGATTGATCGTTGATCATGTTGATCAATGAGATAGTGTCTTGTAGTCTTGACTCTTGCTAGTACTTTTTTTTGGTNGAGTCAGAGACAGATGATGATGTCGAGGGCGAGGATGCTCAAGCCATTTCTACTTCTAGCAGTAGTGATGATTGATCGTTGATCATGTTGATCAATGAGATAGTGTCTTGTAGTCTTGACTCTTGCTAGTACTTTTTTTTGGTTGTAGTCTACAGAGGGTTGAGGCCATTTAGAGCCTCCTTGATTATGTATTTATGTTCCGTCTCTAGATATGTATTGCACTTGGTGCCATTTTGATATATTCATGAGCATAATTTGGATATGTTGTCTCTAATTGTCTCTAATGCTTTGGAAATGTTATCGCACAATCTGTACTTGCCCAAAAGCCAAGGCAAGTGAAAGCAGGATTGGCGTAACAGGGAGTGACCTATCACTGTCACCTATCACATGAAAACCCCTTTCTATTTAGGAGTATATCAATGTACCCCGGGGGAGACGTCCCCAGTGACTTGAGGTTTTGAGAAGGCTAAGGCCAAAGTATAATAAAGTTCCCTCCCTCTCACAAGTCACTCAATTTCAAGGGTTCTTGGTGTCTTAAAGAGATGAAGCAAAAGATAAATGAAGTGTACCTGCCCAGAACAAGACAACAAAATAGAAAAAGGGCACTTTCCAAGTACCAAAATGATGTTAATGCTTCATAAGACAATGAACTCTTGAGAAATAGACTAGCTGATATAAAATTGCAGCAGTATAACAGTTTATAACAGCAAATGATAAATTTGTAACAGCCAAGATGATTATGCTCCAAAATGCTTGAGAAAAGACTAGAAATAATAGTTTTAACTAAGCAAATTGATATTAGATAGTCACAAGCAGATTTAGCGATATCTATCTAGCAATATATGTCACTTTTGAGGTTATTTTGCTGCTGTTAGATGGCTGTAGCAATCTTTTGCAACAACAACAAGTTAATTAGGTGAATTAGGCTAATCTAAGGTTAGTAGGAGTTAGTGAATGTTCCAAGGAAGATAGTTTGAAAGTTGTTTGATCAATCAATCACTAGTAGTGAAGAGACTAGTGCTTTCTAGAGTAATGGAGTCAATGATAGCAGCAACAACTCATAGAGGGAAATAGCAATGATAATAGTTAGTCAAAGGAGATGGACAAGATGAGAGAGGTGTTGGTAACCTAAGGCCTCAAACACCCAAGTCCTAGAGATAATAGCTAGAAAGTAAGGAAACTTAGGCCCTAGCGATTTCTCTTTTCCTTAGACAATTTGAGATAAAATATGCAATAAGCAATGTAAGTAGGGTTACTAGAGTGCTACAATGGTAGGGTTCTAGTATCTACTTCTAGATAAGGTGCTCTTTGAGAAATTTAAACAAGTGGAAAATTATAGAGAAAAAGATAATAACTTATCTCTTTCTCCTAGGGTTTCAAGCAAGCAATTTCATAATCTTTAATATGAAACAAGTAAAATTTACCATAAACATTCATTCACAATAAAAAAAATGCAGATTTTCTACTTACTTCACCAAGAATAATCAAGCTCAAACCCTAGTTGAAGATTTCCCACCATGAAAATAGCCAAGATACACCAAAAATGCTTCTCCAAGAAGTTGCGCACCACTTAATTTCGGCCAATAACCCTTAAAGAGGGTCGAATTTCAGACCACACACTTGTGTGATGAAAGATGATGATAAAAATGAGAGTTTTTCTCTCTTATTTATACAATATCAATGACCTTTAATTACTATTAGGTCATAAAAAGGCTGACATGGCCAAATTACATTAAAATCCAGTTTTTTACATAAATAACAACACATAAACTCTAAAATCAAATCCAAGGGTGTGTCATGCTCTTCTAGGGTGACGTTAGGCCCTTAGGGTGGAACGCTATGTGAATTTTCCAGGTCCTATCAGCTGTCTTCTTGGTCTGTCTTTGACCAAGCTAAGACTTTAAATTTTCTGCTGTCTCAAATTTAATTTTCTGCTGTTTTATAACAGCCAACAGTCATATTTAGTTTTGCTGATTGTTATGGTTGTAGTCTCAATTTGGGTGCTCTAGCAAGCAGTTTCAGTGTTAGGAAAATAAGTACATGCATACCAAATAACTACAACACACCTAAAACATCTTTTCTGCTGAAATATGGACAGATCTAAGAGCTAATAACAGCTACTAAAATGCATTTGTAGACACAGGTTTTTTGGTCAACATGACCCTGGACAAAACCCCCCCGGGGAAAACCAGTTTTGAGATCTAGTGTATATATGAGGTAGAGCAAATATAGTTTACAGTAATGACAATACAAGAAGAACCTGATACAAATAGCAACTCCAGAAGAAGAAGATATCCAAGCTCTAACTGCCAGAAGCACTCCAGGATGGTGTGCCCCCTCTGAAACTGCCAGATCTGCTCCAAAAATCAACTGAGATGCCAGAATGGAAAACCCCTCCACAGGAATGATCCTCCTACTGCTGTCCTCACTCTGCAACTGACATCAATGAAATCTGATGGCTAGAAACCTCACCAGGAAGCAAACAACCTGCCAAAGCCATGCACCCTCCTCAAAGTAAGAATCTCTCCAGTAAATAAAGTATGCAAGCTGCTCCAAGCTGCCATAGATGAAAGCTAGCGGCCTGCTCCTCCAATCCTCATGCAAAAGACCTCACATCCATAGCTGAAATCCTCCTCCTCTCATGAGCAAAACCTCCAATG
>SNQJ01S0052488.1:45739-75751 GCA_010110895.2 Picea sitchensis
CCCTCTTCTGCTGGTGTTTCCTTGTTGCGGCCCCTTTGCTGTGTGTAGAGCCTCCTTGTTGCGGCCTGTTCTATTTGTTGCAGGGTTTGTGTGGTGTGTGGCAACAACTCCCCTTGAAGGCTGACAGAGTGCGGCCTCACTTGTTTTGGATGTGTTAAATCTGCTGTGTAGGGTGCGGCTCCTTCTCCCATCTGCTGTGAGCTGAGTCTAGAGGGTGTGGCCCTCTCTATCCTTGCTGTGTGAGGAGCCTATATAGGCTACAACCTCCTTTTCTTCTGCTGTGGCTGAGTTTATAGGGTGCGACCCTCTCCCTTCTGCTGTGTGGTGAGCCTATAGACTGCGACCTACTTTTGTCTGTTGTGGTGAGCCTGTAGGGTGTTGTCCCTCCTTATTTTTGCTGAGGTAAACCTATAGGTTTCAGCCTCCTCTTCTGCTGTAATGAGGGTTTACCCACAGTCCTTCTGTGTAGTGCCTTGTATGTTTTAAGCCTCCTTTTTGAGGGTTTGTCTTGTGAAGACCTTGTTGGTTTTATTTCTTTGGTGGCAAGAAAGATCCTTCACCCATTGGCAAGAGATCCAACCTATAAGGTGGATCTATGGACTGAACCTTGTCTGAGCATAATACAAATGGTTCTACATCTCTTGTGGTTGCTGTGACTTCTTCAGAGGTAAGTTTTCTGTACTAGGTAAGTTGTCTACTCATCATCTTCAGATCTGGATCTCGTTTTAACTTCAGTATTGTTTGATCCATTTAGCTTTGTGCATCAGCTATAAGATCTAAGTTATATATTGAGTTTATTCTGTCTACAAAGTTGATTTACTGTTTATGATCAGATTGGTCTTAGATCTACATATCTGTGTAATGTTTTGAGTTCAGTCTTATAGATTATTCTGTCTACAAAGTTGATTTACTGTTTATGAATCAGATTGGTCTTAGATCTACAGATCTGTGTAATGTTTTGAGTTCAGTCTTATAGATCTAATTCACTGTCTTACTTTTATCTATATCTGTTCACTATTCTAGTAGTAGAGTTCTTGTCTTAACTCTTGAACTTTAGATCTGAGTTTCATCACTGATTATGAGCTCTAGTTACTATTCTGAACTACTGTCTCACTTTAGATCTCCTAGATCTGTACACTAGTTAAGTGTCTGACTTGTTATTTCTGAACTCTAGATCTTGAAATTGAAAAGATACTACTGTTTTTGCTTTACTGCCCTAATTTTAACAAATAACACTGCTAAATAAAGACATGCGAGATATAGCAGTCTGACTCCTAAAAAATAGGAAAGATAAAAAGTGAAGGGAACTACTAGGAGATCACTGTCAAATATAGCACGCCTAAACATAAGCATTGCTAAAAATAACATCTTGCATGTCAATGAAATCTTTCTCATTGGATTTAATTTTCTCCAAGGAATCCAAATATATGCTCAAAATTGTCATACAAGCCCTAAAACCCTGACTACTAAAAATTTCAGTGTCTCACATGTCACCCAAAAAACCCTCATCGAAATTATCAGCTCGCAAGGATCCCAAATATGTGATCAACTTTGGCATGTGGACATCTGGACTTGACTCCTAGAAAATTGAAAAACTGCTAAAAGTAGCAACCCTCCCAAAACTCATGAATATGCTTATGAAATGCGCCTGCCAATGAAATGAACTTTGATATTTAGGAATGGACTCCGATCTCTATGAAACCTGATGCACTTGTTATTGAATACCAACTTGATGAAAGCTACCTGGCTCTTAACCCTCCATTTGCACAGGCAAATCTGTTGATGTATTTAGCATCGAACAAGTACTTCCACATAGGCTTGGTGTCTAGCACGTGGAAGTCGTCCTTATTACCTCTCAAAACCTTAGGAAATTCACTTTATGAGTTAATAATTAAAGAGAATGACCTTTTTAGTTAATGTGAGTTTAGTTAAGTTAAATGCCTAAGTTTTTGGCATTAGTAACTTAAGTGAGATGATTAAAACCTAGCCATTAGATCTAAAGTGAAGGCGAGATCTAATCTCAGCCCTTGTTCACTTTAGAGATCTAGGGTTTTGGATTTAGGGTTAACTCAACATTATAAAAGGCATCCTAAGTAAGGATGAGACACACAAAAAGTACATTGGAGCAAAGAAGGACTCTTTCATCATGTGCTTGTGTCACACAGAGGATGAGTGAGTGAGATCTCATTGATTGGGTGGAGAAGGACTTCCATCCAAGTGTGTAGGGGTAGGGGATGAGGAACAGAGCAAAGGCCTAGCAAGGGAGATAACAACCAGGTGTGATAGGCTAGGCTATTTGCTGCATTGTATTTTACTCAGATGGGCCATTATCCCAGGACGAGAGCCTTGGATTTTATTTAATAAAATCAACCCAGGTGTTGGTTTTTCCTTCGGGTTTTTTTCCAGGGGTGTTTACCCATAAATCTTTGTGCAATGTGTATGGTTTCAGATTTTATGCTTCTGCTGTAATTTTGTTAACTCAACTGTGCATTTATTTTATAAGTGATTTATTCAGAATAATTTGCTAGGTGTTGGGTTAAGGAAAACTAACATGGTATTAGAGCTGCGGTTCTGAAGGAAACCAGATTTGCACGAGATAGAGATTATTTGCAGTGATTTATTTTTTTATTGGAGGTTTGTGGGAAATTTTTGTTTGTAGGCTCAGCTGTGGGGTAAAGAGTAAAACCCAGAAAAAAAATCGTACAACCACACGATTGTTGTAGAACAGTCATACAACCGTCGTAGGGTCGTACAACGTTCATATTGGCTGTTGCAGAAGACCCGTACGAATTGTGCCGTAGAACTGTGAGAGACACGTTGGATGGGTGAGGGTCGAGCTGCAGCAAGGGAGCTAATAGCATAGGAGAGTGGCGGCTAGGCGAAAGAGGCAGATCGAGCAATGTTCGGGGGCTGAGGAGAGTGGTTGAAGGAAATGTTGCAAACATCGACATCGACAAAATATCGTCAAGGGTCCGAAAACGAAAATATCGACAACATCGGGGAAAATATTGAAAAATATTGGAAAATGTCGCAAGAATGAGAAACAATATTGTAAAAATGAAAATATCGAAAAATATCGCCGACCCTAATTTTGAAGATAATATCGCCAACATCGTGATATTATCGAGATGTTGGTAACATTGGTTGAAGGTTGTGAGGACGTGTGTTGTAGCAACAGACGGGAGTTGCTCGTGTTGGAGAGAAAACAACTGACAGGAGTTGGAAGTTGAAGTCACAAGAGCAACGCCGTGTGTAGCCAGAGGAAAGGCGAGCGTGAGGCTGGTGACGGTGGCAGGAAAAGGGAAGAGTTGTCGGCAGAAGGTGTAGTCGCCAACACAACAACCGACCAACAAGGCCAACCGCCAACCAGCTAGAGAGTCTGTCAACTGCTCAACAATCGCCAAATAGGGCTGCAGAGCTGCCCAACAGTAGTTGGAAGGGCCATAGGGTCGAGATAGTCGCTAGGAAGAGATTCAAGTAGTAGGTAGAGGGAATAAATAGCCGAGCAACACCCAGAAAGGACTCATGCAGCCTAAAAAGGTGTACCTGGGCAACAGTAGAAGGCTGTGGGCAACAGGTCTCGTGTAGGGACCTTGGTAGCAAATTTTTTTTGTTGAGTGGCTTGCGAGCAATGGCAAGGAGTAGAGTGGCAGAAAACATGGAGCAAGGAGCTCCAAAGGTTGAGCAACTCAAAAGGAGTCGACCTTCAGGTTCGAGAGGGAAGGAGTAGCCTTCCAAGTCTATCAAGGAGTCATGGTATGTGATGATCATGTAGGATGCTCAGGAGAAGGAGACTTCTAGGATCATGTTCAAAGGGAAGTCTTCAAAGAAAGGTTCGAGCGAGATGGCAGGGATAACTTTCGTTTCATAGGGAGCAACCGATCAGGTGGATTGGAGAACAACCATGGTAGCAGTTCTGACAATGAAGACAGAGCCACCTCCAGGTGGTAGAAGTACCTTCCTCACTAAGAGGGAGTGTTGATGTATTTAGCATCGAATAGGTACTTGCACATAGGCTTGGTGTCTAGCATTTGGAAGTCATCCTTATTACCTCTCAGAACTCACTTTATGAGTTAATAATTAAAGTGAATGACCTTTTTAATTAATGCGAGTTTAATTAAATTAAATGCCTAAGTTTTTGGCATTAATAACTTAGGTGAGTTGATTACATCCGATCCATTAGATCTAAAGTGAAGGTGAGATCTAATCTCATCCCTTGATCAGTTTAGAGATCTAGGGTTTTGTATTTAGGGTTAACTCAACATTATAAAAGACGGTCTAAGTGAGAGGTTGAGACACACATAAAGTACATTGGAGCAAAGAAGGACTCTTTGCTCATGTGCTTGTGTCACACATAGGATGAGTGAGTGAGATCTCATTGATTGGGTGGAGGACTTCCATCCAAGTGTGTAGGGGTAGGGGTTGAGGAACAGAGCAACGAGGCAGCAAGGGAGATAACAACTAGGTGTGATAGGCTAGCATATTTGCTACATTGTATTTTACTCAGATGGGCCATTATCCCAGGACGAGAGCCCAAGATTTTATTTAATAAAATCAACTCAAATGCTAGTTTTCCCTTCGGGGTTTTTTCGAGGGGTGTTTACCAAATTTTTTTTGTGCAATTTGTATGGTTTTAGTTTTTATGCTTCCGTTGTAATTTTGTTAAGTAACTTAGTTGTGCATTTATTTAATAAGTGATTTATTTGGAATAAACTGTTGCGTTCTAGGTTAAGGAAAACTAACAAAATCTGGGGGTTAACATGCTCTTAAATACAATGCTACACACCTCGATGGATTGATACATTAAATACATTAGTGGACATGGAAATAACTAGAACCCCCTTCTTTAATTAAATTTCCTTGTGCTATTTTAGTGACCTCTTTGCCAACTGATCAACCACCCCATTATAATCCCTTAACGCATGATAGAATGCTACTTTGGGCATAGATTGAGCTAATTGATGATTATGGAAACAATCAAATCCATTTTATTATCTCTAGGAGGAATCTTCTGGATTAGTGCTTTGATAAGCATTCTTGAGTCTCCGATTACAACCAAAGTGTCGATCCCAGAGTTGACTGCTATTGATAAGCCTTGAAACAATGCGTAGGCCTCAACCTGGTTGTTTGTTGAAACTCGAATACCCCAAGCAAAGGAGGTTTCTTGATGTCCTTTAGAGTAAAAAATGACCCCCTCGGTTCTTGCCACTCCATCCCTCGATGAATATTCATAATCTAATACAATTGATGATACAAAAGAAAATGAAATAATAGACGTACAACATCAATTGTGTGCCATTGTCTGA
This sequence comes from Picea sitchensis, assembly GCA_010110895.2. Lineage (NCBI taxonomy): Eukaryota > Viridiplantae > Streptophyta > Pinopsida > Pinales > Pinaceae > Picea > Picea sitchensis. The sequence continues at coordinate 51,046 of SNQJ01S0052488.1, forward strand.
CCTGCGGACCATGTTCCCTGTTATTCATGGCTAGAAACAGATTGAAAACTGGCAAGAATGTAGGAAACAACCCAACACGTTTTTTGAAACTGGAAGTGGCTTAGGAAACATTTCCAAAACATTAATGGGAGTTTCATAGAGGAGTTGTGTTTGTACTAGATGGAAAATCGGCCTGGAAAATTGCTTGAAGGACAATCTGTTTGGACTCTCTCAAAACAAGCACAATCAATTGGTAGTAGGATAGTCCCCAAGTCTTGATGCCATAAAGTACAATAGCTTTGATGATCGTGTCAAAAAATGCATATTCAAGGAACTGTCTTGAAAGTTCATATGGAAACATCGACGTTAAAGCATAGAAAGTGACCTATACCCCTCAATGAGTTGAGGTTGGGAGGCAAGCCTTAGGTTGAACCTGGGAGTCATAAATTGGTCCCCCTTAGTAAGTATATGTTGTGATCTCCACCTCTTAACCTCTAAAGAAGTGGAACTTTGACAAAGTGTTCTTAGAAGTATTAAATCACAACCTTAGTTTTGTTAAGGTTCACCACCAACTACCTATGATCACAAAAATTTGGTGAGGGCATCTTTGTAGGTCCTAGCAGGAGGAGGCCAGGATGACCACATCATTTGCAAACAAGAGTAGTGCAATTAAGACATGGTGTAGAGGGAAACCATCATCATGTGTGTGCTCCTTGAAGCGTGCCTCCAACTCATCAATGTAGATCCCAAATAAGGTTTGTGAGAAGGGACACCCTATTTGACCGCATTGGTTCACCTACTAAAGTTAGAAAGTCCACGGTATGTACAAAGTAAGCCTATAATTGTCTCATAGAGGCTCAATATACCAATAATGAGAGATTCAGAAATGCCAATATCATGCAATCTTTGGAATAAGGATTCCCTTGAAATATAATCGAAATCATTCTAGAAGTCAACAAAATAATATAAAAATTTGGATGACCATTCTATAGCCTTCTCAATAATTGCTTGAAGTGTAAGTATGTGGTCAATCATCTAGTATTCTTGCCTAAAACTCTCTTTCCCTTTAGCTCTAAGTTTGTTTTTCTCCAAGTGCTTTGAAAGCCACATGTTTCAAGCCATAGCATAAAGCTTGGTAGAGCCATGAATAATCATAATAGTCTTGTAGTTATTTGTATCAGAGTTGTCCCATGATTTAAAATACGGTGGATAATATGCTATGACAAAGAAGAGAGGAATACTGATCCAACTACATTATTGAAGAGAGAAACAATATGGAGTGCAAGAGAATCAATACCATACTTGAGAAATTGGCTTGAAGAAGTTCCCCATTTGATGCTTTGCTAGTGCTCAGAGTCTATATAGCTCTCTTAATGTTTCCCAAGGTAAGTAAGTGATAGTATGTGGGGGCAGAGGGAACACAGACTAAGGATTGGCTTGAATAGTCATAGAAGGAGGTGGCATGTGAAATCCCAATAGTGGTAATTAATGTTTGATAGAAGAGTGCCTTTCATAAGGGGGAGTGTGCGCCAAAAAGAATTAGGGGAAATGTGGAGGGATAAAAGAAGTTCACATCTCCTTGAAGCAAGAAATTCTCGTTTATTGTGCCATAAGAGTCATAGGTTCTTTTCATGCAATAAATTGGAGGATGGGTCATGGGTGAGGACGAAGGAAGTTGCTAATGCATAGTCAGGCATTCATCATTGTATCGATGGTTCACAAGATAGTTACCTAGGGGGTCAGATAGGTTTGCTGTGGTGGATGTGGGAGGAGGATTCTAAGTCAATTTCCCAATGGAGCTCTAATAAATATTTTGTGGTGGTTATGTCAAGGGAAATGAAATAGGTGAAGTGTGGAATAATTTGGGAGAGGCGAAAAGTATAGGCATGAACGTATTTGATCTCAAGTGCATTGTAGTACATGGGTTGTCATATGATCTTGGGGTAGGGGGAGGTCGAGAAAAGGGGGTGTCCATCAGGGTAATGGCAAGGTAGTGTGGTTGGCAATGGGGAGTGGGGAAAGCAAGTATACTTGTTAGAGTCAGGGAAGTAGAAGAGCCCATTAAGAATAAAGAGATCATGGATTCTGTTAGTTGGCAAAGGTTTCTCCCATATGTTATGACGAGGATGAATCCATCTGCTTAATCCCTTTGTAAACTAATTGCATTTGGGTCTTAACATCCCCACATTGATCATGGGTTGGTGTTTGTAAAGTCGCAATGCGAGCATTGGAATTGCCCATAAGAATGATATCCCATACAGAGGGGTACTGACAGATCCCTAGGACCTAGGTACATGTTATGAAAGGGGGTCACCATTTGAGTGAAGAACAAAGCTTGAAGATGTGGAGGGGGGGAATACTAGATGGAAATGAAAAATAAAATATCTTGTAGAGGGAATGCAAGGCTCCATTGAATCCAAATCCACATATATCTAGATTCTAGAGTGCACATTGAAAGCCAATACTTACGCCCTAGATTGAAGATCGTCATGAATGAGTCAAGCAACACCCCTAGGCCTACCGAACCGTGTTAGATCATTGTGTCTTGTGTCTAAACGCTGAAATGTTTGAAATGTATTGATACCCAATAGTATGTGGGAATGCTCTCTTAGGGCTGTCATGGATCTCTATGATGAAGATGAGGTCTAGTTTGGAGAGCACATTTTGGAAAGTACTTGGAGAGGACCAGTCACAATTGTTGCAGTTCCAACATGCAATAGATATAATAGCTATCCCCACCTTGATCCATGAGACATGCCCATCCAATCTACAGGAGATTGTCAAGAGATTCCCAAAATCGTTGATTGTGTGAGTGGCTTTGTAAGATTGTAGAAGATCGTTCTTCTTAAGGTGTAGAAAATTGCAATTAGATGTATGATAACCCATCTTTAGCTTGAATTGTCCCAATCTCCATGCAAACCACTGATGTTCATAAATGCTACCATTGTTCACAAATGCACAAAGAACAGGGTCATGAGTATACATGGTTACAACTTTCAGAAACATCGTTGCTTGCCAGAAAAAGTGCTATATATAAATTTGACAATATAAGCTTATATTAATAGTACATAACTAAAGTTCTAAAGCGTGACATAAATATATAAAAGGTTATAATAGCACATACATACTATATAAGTTATAAAATTATAACCAATGTTATCAGAACTGGATTAGTGATTGATCCGGTTGACCCCAAAAATGTGAACCAGAATAGAACCGGAAAAAAACCGAACAAAAAAATTGGTCGACCAAAAAACACATAAAATATTCAAATTTTGAGAAAAAGCATCTATATTCATGTGCATCCATATGAATCCAAACCATTTATACACAAATATGCAAAGTTTCTCATTTATATAGCAAGTAAGAGTGCATATAACCAAAATAGCACCAAGTGCAATCCATCTCTGAACCAAAATACATCAACAAGGAGGTTCCAAATGGCCTCTAGTGTCCAAAAAAAATCCTGCTACAAAAAATAACGACATATCATCCAGATCATTACCTATATTAAGATCTTCATCATCAGTGTCACCCTCTTAGCATTAAAATAAGATAGAAAAAGCTTAACATGCCTAAGAAGTGATTTTACTTTATTGAAAGGTACATTTTTACTAGGGTCATGACAAAAGAGTTCAACACTCAATGCCACCAACATCGAGGTACATAGAGGGCTTGGTGCTCTTGATTAAATGCCAGTTCCATACCCTCATACATGATAGAATCCAGTGGAAACGTTGCAATCCTGCCAATCTTGAAATCCTGAAAACCATTAAGTCTGATGAATTTTGAATGGGACCTAAAATTCTACTTTCTCCATATGAAGTCCAATGAGGTTGGAACCACTCTCTAACATCCTGAAACAATTGATGGTAATGTTAAAAATTTAAGTAAAAGGATGAAAATGAAAGATAAAGGAGAATGTGACATTCTCCTTTATCTTTCATTTTCATCCTTTTACTATAAGAATTTAACATTACCATTACACTAGGGTTAGGTAATGCCCCTCCTTCTATTAAACAATTGTTATTTTAAAAAAAAATTGAATTTCGTGGGTCCATGACGCCCCATGCAGAATCTAAACGGAACTGGCCGGTTTGGTATTGAACTGGCCAAAAACGGTTTGGGAGGACCGGTCAGACTGGATTTGCCCCAAAACCGGTCAGACCGGCCAGTTCCAATGGTTCTAAACGGTTCCGATAACACTGGTTATAACTCTGTATATTATATAGTTGACATAAAGTTATGTTCATAGGGTTTTCTTTAAAACACAATTCAATTCAATTTATAAAAATAAAGTTGCCATTTAAAGCGTGAGAAGCCCACCGTTATTTAGTGGAAGCAAGAACATGATGTCATCAATGAAGGATCTTCCACCTTGAGTTTTAGGTAAAGAGATTATTATTCCATACGGCAATTGGGTAGAGCTAGCGAATTATAGGTGACATACATATTACTATTATCTCGAGGGTGAAGCAGCTTGGGATTCATTTTTCAACATTGATTTTAACATTGAATTTTATAACTGCGAAAACATTTTCATGGAAACTTGGGCAAGAAAAGTTGAACATGAAACAGACAATCACTTTATCTGAAATTTTTTCTAGAGTTTTAACGAATATCGACAACTGAGAATGTGCTATTTAAAATACATACTTTAAACCATAAAATTGAGGAACAAGTCAATGAAGAATAGAACTTAGAAATACAATTACGAGGCTTTGAAAATTAAAACAATCTTTAAATGAAGAAAGCTGTTGACTTCAGTGAGGAAAAGATAAAGAAAGTTTCTGTTTAAAAAGCAACAAGCAAACTTTGTTTCCTGAAGTTAAACAATTAAAACAGAAGGAAGTATCAAATTCCAAAGTTGAAAAGCAATTTGTTGGTAAAAAATGTCTACAGTTTTAGGTGAATTAAAAGATCAAGTTTTTGTTATTGATACATTTTTATTGACTGACAATACAACTAAAATATTTGATGAAAGTATTGATACAAGTTAAGGTTAATCAAGATTGTCCGAAAATTGAGATCAAGAGGATTTTTTTCCCATAAAATCTTATCGTCATCCCAATCATCTTTGTTTATGTTCCAGAAAATCCGAACTTGAACACAACATCTTTTGGAAGACATACTTGGAGTCATAATAAGGGAAGTTCCATCCGAAAATCTTCTCAAGAGATAATTCCGATAAAAGTCGACTTAGGATGGATTGATGCTTCTACAATGTGTAAATTTTGCTTGGAGCTTTGATGCTTGTTTCATTTTGTTTTCTCTTGTGCTTTGAGGTTGAAGCCTTCATAGACAGCAGGGCATGCAATATACCTAATCTATATTAATTATACTTGAATTATGACAGGTCATGTCTTTTAGAATAGTTGTGTTTCTTATGTTGTATAAATATGACAGTCTTCTTGACTGCATACCAGTGTTTGTAACATTCACATTTGTTAATAGTATTTGTCTTACTCGACTATATGGACTAGTACCATTTCTTACGAATGCCTTTGGTATCTTGTGTCTACCACAAGGCATGTCACAGTGAAAGAATTTCCTCATAAAGTCAATAGGTATTGATTTTCTCAAAGGAGCTCCCGATGACAAGAGAAGGTAATTTTATTAATGTCTGACAAATGACCACAAAAGTAGGTCAGTGAGACTAAGTGCATCTACGAGGAAGAGAAAACTAATAACTTGGTGAAAGTAGTTGTTATATGTACCAGAATATAGTGGAAAGCTACATATAAATAATCAAACTTAAATGAATTTTCTGCCAGTTAGAAGTAGTCTTGGTAGTGGTTAATCTGGTCCCGTTGGCCTAGCCCAACCATAAAAACTTCTTGGTTTTATTAAGTCTGCGATCTGTAATACATCTTCCCTATGGCACGCATTGTCTTATTTTCGTTCATACAAAGCATTTAGTTGATTTCTGACATGAGTGTATTTCTCTCTTTGTTTTCTGGAATTTATGAGCTAAACCACAAATTCAATCTCTTGATGTGTTGTAAAAGGCAAACGAAGCTCGCAAAGAATTGTATGAAAAGGAGAAGGAAGTTTCTGAGCTAAGCTTGGAGGTTATGGGTTTGAAAAAGGCACTTAAAGAGGCAGATGACCAGTGCCTTCTCCTATTCGGTGAAGTTCAGAAGGCCTGGAAAGTTGCATTCACATTACAGACAGATCTGAAGGTGTGCAATTTTGTTTTGCCATGTAGCATGCACCTCTATATGATGAGTTTAGTATGAACCACATTTAATAAATACAGCAACATTGATTTATAATGCATATGCATATTTGCTGCATTACATGGTGAAAGTAAATGATATATTGCTATGAATCTTTTTGCAGACAGAGAGTGTACTGCTAGCAGAGAGGCAAAGATTTGAAAAGGAACAAAATGTACAGTTGAGAAATCAAGTAGCTCAGTTGTTGAAAGTAGAAGAGGATCAGAAGGTACAGTTGGAAGAACGGACAGCAAAAATTCATTTCCTTCAGGTATTTTTTACAAAATGCCAGCTCTTCTTTTGCTCAATTCTATGCAACTCAATACTGTAGGAAAATTTGATTGCAGAAAAATGCCTAGCATTGTTTTCACATCGTAGAGTTTGTGGTGTCATTTTTTTCCCCTAGTTGTCTCCTTTCGATATATACATTGTTTGTGATGGATATCTCAATATTTAGGTGGATATTAAAACCATTGGCTGGTTCTGCTGAATGTGTTTATATCCCTCGCTGATAGGCCATATATATATATATATTATATTTTAATACATTACATAACAACAACAAGAATAATACTAAATACTAATTCTTAATCACGAAAGGTCATAACCATTCACCTTTGTGACCAGTCAATAATGTGATATTTATACTGTGACAAGATGTCTTGCAAATCATCATTCATATTATTCAAATAATACACACACACACACATATATGTTTTTGTTTATCCTTCATGGATTTCCTTCTCTTCTGGGCCTCTTCTATTTGGAACAAATAGGATGTTTTATCGTTAATGTACAGTTCCTAAGAGTGGTCTCAGATCTTCTATGATGCTGGCCTTGGGCCACAAATTCTTCAGAGTAAATCTCATTCTGGTGTTTGGCCACAAATGTTTCAGAGCAACTCTGAAACCGGCCTTTGGCCATCTCACATTCATTAGTGCTGGTTTGTGGCCAATTTTTGTCTAGAATACTCCACTACAAATTTGAAGAAAACAAACCAAAAACTAGAAATCAATAAGGTTAAAACACAAAAGAAAATTATTAAAGAAGCACAGCAGTATTGTGTCAAGATAAGGGCAGAACCTCCATCTGAAGACCACAGTAGGAAAATGCTAGAAATCACGGCCAGGAAGCAAAAATCAGTGAGATCAGTCTGCTTGTTCCAAGGAGGCATAGATACCGGTATAAAATCTGTGGTTAAAAACACTACAATTCTCAGTTCCAGAAGAAATTAATTAATTAAATCACATATGCTGTATAATTGCTGTCCCGAGAAATGTGGGCATCTGCTAAGCAAGTTGATCTCCACAGATGAAAATTGCTGCCCTTCCAATATTGTTTCCAGCAATCACAATTAATGTGACCAAATGTAGAAGCACTGCTGCTACTGCATGGAGATGATATTCACTTCACTAAAGACATTCAAAACTGAATTAAGGGTAGTCTTTCTTGATATATAAGACTGCATGTCAATCTTTTGTATTGGGAAACAAACTCATTGCAAATGGATTGGCTAAATCAGTGAAAAGACTTGTTTGTTTATGCTGTGGTAGTGTGTCATAAAGAAAACACTAGACCACATAATAGTATATCGAGGTCAGGGGCAATGCTGGAAAAGCGAGATTGTAGCTGAGTTAGATTCATTCCGTTTTATGGAATCACTGCGTCCCCTTTCTCCAAATAGTGGTGCATGAACGAACATAAAATTAGCGATATCATATTATATAATATAGGATTATATTGTATAATAAAGTTACGTAGATCTTCTAAAAAACCTATATATATATATATTGTCCTGGTCCCAAATCAAAAAGAAAAGGAGTATAGGTGGGACTTATAAAACAAAGGATTATTAAAACATCAAAGACGGCATATATATATATATAGGTGGGACTTATAAAACAAAGGATTATTAAAACATCAAAGACGGCATTTATAAAAGTTATCTATTAAAGCTAGTGTGAAAATGGGTACTATTATATGAGCAAGTCATAATGGGTTGATAAGCTCTAAACTATTTTAAATCTCAGTCGAGTTATATAAAAAGGAAAAAGATACCATAGTAACGAGGAGTATACTTACCACCATAGTAACGAGGAGTATACTTACCTAATAGAGGCAAAGAAGTATCTCAACAATTTCTGGTGAGACCCTTGCACTTTGTGCATTCACTTGGTATCAAGGAAGGAAGAGGTTTTAGCGATGATGGTATCTTTGATGAAAATAAAAAGTTGGATTGTGGCATTGATAAAGGAAGACGATATATTCCAGCCAGTTTTAACATAAGTGTTGCCACTAAATTTAAAGTAAAAGGCGCTATTGATGGAAAATCCATTATCATAGCTATTATTTTGGAAGAAAGCAACAATTATATTAATGTCGAGTTGGCCAATCAATTACAAATTTCTAAATCAGATATAATTGAAAAGCTAATTGTTAACAAAAAATGATATGATGTAAAAAATCTACAATTGCCAATTTGTAAGATAAAATAAGATGAGATGATTTTATTAATGTCCAACAAGTGATCACAATAAGTAGATCAATGGGACTAAAAAAGTACATCTAGTGTAAGTACAAAGTAGGAATGCAAAAGCAACTCCTATATCAATACTATCAAATGTTACTAAAGATGAGGATCTAAGTATGTATCTAAAATATTGGTGATTGTTTGTCCAAATTCTATTTCGGAGTGTACTTTATGTGCAAAAACAACGACGTCATTTTAGGTTGTTCATGGTTGGAAGGATTGGGTGCTTTCACCTTGAATTTGGAAAATAAATATTTGACATTTTTCCAGAATAAAAAAAATGACAATGCAGGGCTTTATAGTGAAGTTGTGCACGTAAGTTACTTTATCAAAAGATATATACAATGTACTTGATGTGATCCTTCAAAATGATTAGTTTATGGCAGAAGATGCAAGAACTCCAGGAAATTTTTGACAAGGTTTAGCCTTTAGGTAATAAAGATGATGGAATTTCTTACCTTAGAAATCATAATCAAACCTTGCTTGGACAATCAAGTAGTTAAAAAATGAAAAGAATATGCAACATAAAATCAAGAAACAACTTGTCAACAAAGAAACATGAAGAGATCCAGTTGAATCAACAACACTTGCGGAAGTCAAGGTACACACTGTAGTTAGGGTTACACTCATAGATGCAATCGGAGATGAAAAACCAAGTGTTGCCATTGATGAAGTCCCATTTATTATCAGAAAATTCAATATTCTAGTAATCAATAAAGTGACATCTACACATTAGTTATAGTAGAAGATCCATCGATCGCCACTGATGAAGTTGTATCTATTGCCACTGATGAAGTTGTATCTAAGTTCAAGGGTGTTGACATACCAAAAGGAAGCATAGTTGCTAGACCCTATCATTACCCTAATGACAGAAGTCATTGCAGGGAACAATCAACATACCAACATCAATTGAGACAAAACTCAGTTCGTGTTCCTAGATATCAGGATGCCATTTCAAGTTGTTTCCACAGGGATATTGAAAATCACAATCGATGAAGTCCTCATCAAATGTTGCACAATACAATTTCGAAGAAAATTAATTTAGGGTGGGTCGATCCCCACACAATGAGACAGTATTGTTCAAACCTTGAAGATCATACTGTCTTGTTTCGTCAACTGACACAATATCCAGAGTAGTAAAAGAAGTACATGCGGGAATGAAGATGTATGCTTTTCCTAACTATGCTTTTAAGACAAATCAACGTTTAAGGGTGAAGACATGTAATGTACAAAAACATAAATTAAATACTAATAACTTACATAATAATACATTTAATAGTATAATAAATAATAATAATTAATCGTCAAAGGTCATAACATTTCACCCTTGTGACCAGTGAATGCTATTTATACCCTTACGAGAAGTCTTGTAAATCATCAGTCATATTATTCTAAAGAAAATCTTCAGAAGTCTTTTGAATCATCAGTCATGTCCTATGTAATGGATTTTCTTCACATGTCCTATTTGGATTGAATGTTTTATCATTAACAAACACACTATTCGTAACATATGATGCTATTGATTCTCTTGGATAAGTTCCTAATTAGATTTTAACTTCTAACTTAGAAGGAAAGAATTTATATATCTAGCATGCAATAGTTTGCATGAGCTTTACTATAAACAAAATTAAATCATTAGAGGTGCTTGACATCTTGTAGCTTCTGGAGGTGTTGCCTCTTGGTCTTTTTGTAGCTTAAGTTTGCATTATTGTTGTAAGTCTCCTATTCTCCCTGATGTCATATCTTCAGTTTTGAAGATTGTGCAGCTAGTACATTATTTTTTTGTCGCCCCTCCTTGTATTTAGTGTTTCCATCTGCCTTTGTTCTAAGTTGTCTATTTGCCAATGTAGTGGGATAGCTATAAAATTTTAAAGGTACTAGTATGTCTGGATGTGCATTACACTTGGTCATTAATAATGAATAGGCACATTAAAGAGACTAAAATGTTTAATAGTGGACCTGCTTATATGATTACGTTGAAGTAACATGTAGTAGTATCATGGCTAATGATAGCTATGGCATTCCTGTAACATACCTAATTATAATTAGAGTAAGAATTGAAAGGTAAAGTGTCGCGAGTCTGTAATAAAATAATCACATCATAAATATAAATATTAAGGAATACTATTTCCATCATTTCTCTATTCATTTAAACATGCATTCATTTTTTTATTGCAGTTCTTCTAGTCTGCTTGGTATGGTATCAAAACTTCATGCTTATTCTTTCACTACATTCAGTATACATTCTAATTCCTTCATTTTGTTAAAGTTGGTAATAATCAATAAGATATTAGGAGTTGTAATATAATAAAGTTTAATGCAGTGATGAGTAATAAAGGTCACGCATGTTAAGTGACCAATTAGGTTAATGTAATAAGAGAAATGGTAGTGTTGTAGTTATGGGTGATTATATAGTACAACTACCTAAGTCACAAGTAAAGCGATGTTATGACATTGTATTATTAGTAGCTTAATTTGATAAAATATACTCTCTTTATGTTTCTCTCTGATATGGTGAGTCCAATCGGATTCTACTGTGGATGCCCAAATGATTGATTAGCTTGGGGAGTCCAATGAGATTGTACATTCTGTAATGAACATAACAATTCATTACTTGAGCATCCATACAAAGAGGGACATACCCATAATTGTCAAAGGACAAAACTATGTTTAATAATTGAAAATGATAGAAGATATGAATGATAGGTAGTCAAAAAGACTCCAAAGTTGGTCTCAATGGATAGTAATCATCATCATCATCATACTACGTAAGAGACATGGCTATAGTGATAGATACAACTCTACAGTAAATCAATATAATAAATGTCATGTACTTTATGTTCATTAAATGTCATTCCCTCAAGGTGCTTGTTCTCAAAGTGGTAGAAGAAACAAGAAAAAAAATATTTCTAGGTTTTAAGCAACACTGTTGCATTGCAGACGAATCAATCCATCCTAGGTTGATTTTTTTGGGTTCTATCTAAAGATAGAACTTCTTGGATAGCGATTCTGAGCATGTCTTTGATTTTAACTCCATTTTGTGTTGAAATTATGATATTTCAGAATGTAAATAGAGTGTTGTCTTTGGTTGGAGTAATGTTTGTGCTCGTAGGTTGATTGGTCAATGCAATGGTGCTTGTGATTATGATGCCGATAACATATACTTGTAACTTGCTTCTTTATCTCGTTTTTAGGATACTCTTGATTAACCTTAACTTGTGTATTTAAGTTTATGTCATATTTTTGTTGATTTGTTAGTTGACAAAATTTTCTCAATAACGACAATGCGTTTTAACTTCAATTGAGTTTGTAGATGTCTCCTTGTCCATTGGTTGCACTTCAACACTTGAAAATATCCCTTAATTCAATTAGGTGCGTAGATGTCTCTTTGTTGAGAACTTGCACTTCGACTTTTAAAATTAATATATCGTTTTGTTTTAATCGTTTAACTTTAGTGAGCAAGGTTTGATTTTGATATCTTAGATGAATATTTTTCTTTATTTGTATAATAAAGCCTTGCCAAAAGCTTGCAACATTTTCTTGAGATCTTGTCTCCTCTGTTGTGATTCCTAATTATTTTCATACTTAGCATTTTAGGTGATCAACTTTACTGGCGAGGAACTTGTTTTCACTTGGTAAATCACACTTTTCAAGGGATTGCTTTGAAATTCAGAGTCTTGCCAATTCTTCTTTCAATCGTACACTTTTTCTTTTTTAATGAAATACATATCCCCAAGAAACCCATTTTCAATTGTACATATTTGACCCTAATTTTTTTCATTTGTGCCATGGTAGCTATAAGACTTCTTTTTGCTTCTAAATGACAGTGTCCTTGATTAATGGTACACTTAGACCTTGGGACTATTAATTTTATATTCACGTTGAGATTGAGTGGGCCCATCAAGTGTGAGGGTCCCACGAGAAAACAATGAAATCCTTTCTGTGACCTATATTTGAGAACTTAAAATCTTTTAGAATTTTGAAATAGGCTTCACTTTTCTTTCTCCAGGAAAAAATCATTATATTTCATATTTTGGAGTTTGAAATCAAAATATATATAGACTAGCCTTTCAACTAAACAAAGAGGTACTGTCTATTTGCCCATCTTATCTCGTGCCTACTTATTACAGTCTTCTATAGCCTTTTTTGGCTTGCTATTAAGCATCTTTACATCAGAAACATAGCAAGCCTTTATATGCCATTGCTCCATATTTACATGCAAAATTAGTGTTAACTTTTGGGGTTACTTCGGAGTTGTTTACACCATGTTTTGGGGTGCTTCATGAGATTTGGGGTACATGGTGTATGATCAGCCTTTGGATGGTTCGTGATGGATTTGTACATTCTAGGGTTTTGGAGAGCTAGAGGATTGTACTAGCATTGGAATGAGGCTATGGTATGCACATGAATTTCATCTTTATATATATATGAAGTTTCCTGCTGTCCAAATTGTTTTTATTGAAGATTTGATTTTCAGCCATCTATTTTTTCACGGTTTTGTAATTTCCACTGCTTGTATGTCTTGTTGATTTAACATAAGTTAAGGCTGAAATTGTTAAATTATTTAAACTTAATATTGAAGAGGATAGGGTAGATTTCAGATCTGTTTTATGCATGATAAGATTGCCCTAAAGGGATGAAATTTGTTGGCACTCATTGGTATCTTTTCTCTTGAATTTCCTAGTGGATTGGGGTTGTTAAGAGGTGAAATATTGTCCGCTATTGGTGCTCTTTCATTTATATTTCATAACAGCCCTAGGAGAAAATTCACAGGATTAAAATCCAGGAAACGTCTAGGAAAGAGGTGAAATTTTCCGAGTTGCATTAATTGCCCTAGTGTGGAAAATTTCTACAATTTGAACCAAAGAGCCTATTCTAAGCTAGACAAGATCTGCATATCAATAAAGGGACTGAACAACTTAGAAACAAGTTCATCTCCAATGAATTCTTGTTCCAAGAGAGTCACTTTTGGAAGGATAACTCTGCTTTAGAAAGATGATCAACTCAAACATTAAATTCTCTATAGATATGAGAGAAAGTAATTTTGGAAAACTTTGTCTTTACCTCCAAAACCTTGTTTATCAACTTTACTAGGGATGAACTTGTCTTCACTCTGTAAATCACATTTTTCAGGGGATTACTTTGAAATTTGCAGTCTTGCCAATTCTTCTTTCAATCATACACATTCTACCCTAATTTGTTTTTTGTCATTCATGCCATGGTAGGTATAAGACTTCTTTTTTCTTCTCAATGATAGTGTCCTTGAGAGTCCCTTCCTGTAAGGATAAAGCTTTGTAGAAAGATGATGAACTTGAACTCTGAATTCTCTATAAATATGAGAGAGTAATTTCTGAAAACTTTCTCTTGACCTCCAAAAGCTCGTTTATCAACTTTACTAGCGATGAACTTGTTTTCAATCTATAAATCACACTTTTTTGGGGATTGCTTTGAAATTTGGATCCTTGCCAATTCTTCTTTCAATTGTACAAACTAGACCCTACTTTTTTTTGACATTTGTGCCATGGTAGCTATAAGACTTCTTTTTTCTAAAGGATAGTGTCCTTGCTTAATGGTACCCTTAGACCTTGGGATTTTTAATTTTATATTAACCTTGAGATTGAAGGGATGCACAAAGTGCAAGGGTCCCATGGGAAAATATTGATATCCTTTTTATGACCTCAAGTTGAGAACTTAAAATACTTTAGAATTTTGAAATAGGCTTCACTTAATATACTCCCCTTTTATAATTATCTACAATATAACCTTATATAGATGTTGATGATGATGAAGGTTAACATCCACTGAGACCTAATTTGGTCTATCAGAGCTTAAGAAAGGTAAGAAATTACTTGGTTTGCTTTAGAATTTTATTTTTGTGCTTGAAAATCTTTAAAAGAAGCATTCCTAAATCACCATAGTTTTGATAAGTTAAAAGGTTAGGAAGGTCGATATTGTAACAAATATTTTGAAATTGCGATCTAATGTGGGCATATGCAGGACATTCTAAGAGAGTGATTTTCGTATTCAACCTTCTTAATGTCACAAAGATGACAAATTATTTCGACCCGTGACATTGTAGGAATTGTCCAACACCCGATTTCACTATGGACCTCATTAAACTTTGTTCTAATTTTAGCAATGCTGATTTTCTTCTTTTGGCTAGTCAAAATAGAGAGTTGCTTTTGATATTCTAGATTAGGTTTGATCACCTCCTTATATTATCTTAATTTTCTTTTATCCTCTAATTTTTTATCACACCACAAATTGTCATTAAAATTAAATGTAATAATATTTTTAATATTATCATTATTTTGTAGAGTGACATCTTCTTTGATTCTCTAATGGTTTATCCAAGACTTGGCATCTTTATGCCAACCCTACTTGAGCCGCATGTGGTTTTGATTGGAGTTTGAAGCAATCTTAGGAAGCCTCTTGTCTTCCATGTTGTTTATCTTGTTCTTGTACATTAGGTACTTAGTCATAACAATACTTGCTTCTATGAGGAGGATAATATAGGGTGTATTGCCTTTAATTTTGAGATTAAAAGTTATAAAACATTTTTCAATTTGCTCTATCTTTCTCCATGATTCTCTAGAGATGCTACAACCCCAAACTTCACAACCAAAATAACAAGAGTGACGAGAGTCTCGAAGAGGAATTTTTTCTTATCTCATAGCCAAAATTCCATTGATTTACAACTGTTTTCAAGTCCATAATAAGATTTCCACCCTCCATTTATCTTTTTTTTCGATGCTATAGTTCTAGTTAAGCTTGTGATGAAGATCGATTTTGAGATATTTTTCCTACTCGGAATTAGCGTAAGTGTTGGATTTAATTATCATAACCTTCGTTTTTTCATTGGTAATAGTCATACTCGTACTAGTTGAAAAATCCTTGAGAATTTTTAGTTGCTTGTCGAGATCATAAACTTCTCACCGTAAGAACAATATTATCAACGTAAAGAAGAAGGATGGTGACTAGACCAGCTGGGGTTGATCCAACACACCCTATTTCTTCCAAACAACCCTTTAACTTGTCGATGTATATGCCAAAAAGCGTAGGGGACTGGGGACAACCTTTCTTAACTCCTATATTACAATTAATTTCTTTCGACCACCCCTTAGTGTTTCTAAACTTGGAAATAACGTTCTCGTACAACCTTATTGTAGTAGTGGAGGAGTCTGAGAAAGACGAGACTGTGCAGGAGTAGATGCAGACGACCGCGACAGAACTGAAGATGAAGCCTCTAGTGTTGTAGCTAGAATCCTGGACATGGGGACCATGGCAATGGATGGGGGTGGCATCTCAACATGATCATCATCTGCCCAACCTACATTCAACTTGTTTCTTCTGATGCTATGGATGAAACTGTAGGTGCTCCAACACCTCTTTGCAGAATAAGTATTCACCACATATGAAAGCACCCGTGTTGCCAAATGTTGCGGCTTTGGGGTAGCACTGCCATGCATGTTCCACCACTCAAGAGAACTCAGATTCCATCAAACTCTAATTGCATGGTTGGTCCCAAAGCCACCATTGCTAAGGATGTATTGGCTCAATTGTTTCCGTATGTTGTCACACTCCTCGTCCGAGACCAATTTGTCTAATGCTTTCATATAACCAGCTTGAACCTTTGGATCTTGGTGTGGTCTTTTCTTGGACCCACTACCAGGTGATGGTGATGAAAGCCATGATACATGATAGTATTTAGGTCTTAGCACATATGCTAAGGCATGTATAGGAATATTTAGCATTTCCCACTATTTTTCAACGTCTACATGAATATGATTATAGAGGCTGACATCTTTAGGTTCAACATTGTCTTTAATTTTCCCTAACATGCTATTCATTTGCTCATACACCTCCCCAATGATTGGCCGATCTGAATCTGCAAACTTGATCACATGATAAATTGGTTTGGTGAATTGCAAAACATATCGAACCTGTGACCAAAACTGACTATCAAGAACTGTCTCCTTCATTGCATTATCACCTTCTCATTGCTCAATTCATCCCATGCATCACTCATCACCATAGCACCCAAATCTTGTCTCACCTTCAATAGGTGCCTAAAGGTGAGGTAATAGCTAGCAAATCTAGTGTTTGCAATCTTAAGTAGTTGCAACCTAGAGTGAGTGTTATAGAAGTAATTGACCCTTGTATGCCCGATGATAAATTTGATGAGTTGCTTTCCTCTCTTGTACAACTAATTAATCCATCCACATTCTGTATGCTTCAAAATATCATGCATCAAAAGGTTCAAGGTGTGCACCAAACCCCCAGACCAAAAGATGTGTGGATGAACTCGCTCAATAATTTTACCTGCTCCCTTATAGTTTGTTGCATTCTCAATAATTTCTTGAATCACATTAGAAGGACCAACATCATTAATTGTTTTCAACAAGAGCTCTTAAATGTTTTGAGAAGATGCAATGACTGAAGAGGAGTCATTTGTTGAAAGAAAAAATTGGAGAATTGCTTTTAGAACAATTTGATGCCACCCCCATTGGAAAATTGGAGAATGCTTGAAAGCGTTTAAGATCAAAAGTTGCCTCTTTTATAGAAGTTGCCCAGTTCAGGTAAAAACAATGTTACAAGAAGCGCCCCCCTGGCTCCTAGGCCTAGAACCGTGCTTCGAGTGGGAGCGTCTAGTGAGCATGCTCTGGGTCGTTTGAGAACGCTCCCTACCCTTTTGGGAGGCCACTTAATAGTTTTCAGTAAGGTTACCAGAACTGAACCGGTCGACCCAAAAAACCAGAACTGAACCGGAACCGGAAAAAAACCGGATCAAAAAACCGGTCACTAAAAATACATAAAATATCCAAATTTTGAAAAAAAAAAAGACATATTGATGTGCATCCATGTGAAGCCAAACCAATATACAAAAATTTGCAAAGTTTCTCATATATATATATAACAAGTAACATTGTATAAAACCAAAATAGCAATAACAGTAAGTGGCAAGTGCACTCCAGACTCCAAAGTCCATAGTCATATGAATATCTGGATTCTGAATCAAAATACATCAAAAGGCTCTAAATGGCCTATAAAGTCCAAAAATAACTCTAGAGTCTAGGCTTGAGAGTAGAGAGTCAAGACTACACAATCTAAAAGCATGAATCTGCATACTGAAACTCAGACTTAGACTAAGACTCAGACTCAGAGTCATCATCTACATCCTCAACATGAGTAGACTCAACAGGGGGATTCTGAGCCTGGCTTGATTCCCCTGGCCCAGAAGGCAAATATACAGTTGCAACATCAGTGCACACATTCTCTTGATGTGTTTGGGGATCCAAATCCATCCAGGAAAGGTCTTCATTGTCAAAAGTTGTTGGTTGAGTCTCTTTTTTTTTACTTTTTAAAAAAAATTTGCAAATCGCCTCACTTTTCCAGTCGTATGAAAAAAAAAAAAAACCCGGAAAAACCGGTTTTGTACGGAACCGGTCAAAAGCGGTTTGAATGTCCGTTTTGAACCGGTAAGCC
Organism: Picea sitchensis; assembly: GCA_010110895.2. Classification (NCBI taxonomy): domain Eukaryota; kingdom Viridiplantae; phylum Streptophyta; class Pinopsida; order Pinales; family Pinaceae; genus Picea; species Picea sitchensis. The sequence goes on from SNQJ01S0052488.1 coordinate 69,259, forward strand.
CTGTGAACCGGTCGGACCGTTCGGTTTTACCGGTTCTGGTAACACTGGTTTTCAGGATTGATGGGATTGCAACATTTCATTGGATTCTACCACGTATGAGGATATATGATTGGCATTTAATCAAGAGCATCGGGCCCTTTATGTACCCCAGTGTTGGTGGTGTTGATTGTTAAACTTCTTTGTCATGGCCTTAGCAAAAATGTACCCTTCACTTAAACTAAAATCATTGATTAGGCATTTTAATCTTTTTCTACCATTTTTTAAGGCTAGGATTAGGTAGTTTCATCAAAATTGGGTGGTGTCAATGGATGCCCCTAGAGGATCGAGTTAAAGGAAAAGGAAAAGGCTAGACAAGAGGCAAAGGATGAAGGATGATACTAAGGATGTGGATCCCAATAGAAGCGATGGTGGAAAATTGCTCGTCATCTAAGTCACCAGACACATGGACACGAGACACAGAGGACACAAAAATACGAGTATCCGACACGGGCACGACGACCCCCTGAAACAAGACACAAAGGACACATGATATATATATATATATATATATATATATATATATATATATATAATTATTTACATATTAAATTATGAATTACACTTACAAAAATGAAATAATTAATAAAAATGTAAACATTTACATGAATGATGATGATGATACAAATTCATTATTCAATCATACACCTAGTACTAACTTAGTTACTAAAATGAATGATGAATCATGATAAATATTAAAATCATAATGACAAACATTGAAATTTGAAACACACAAGAAAGTCAAACCATAAACTGCAATTTTCTTATTAAGTCATCAAAATCAAAATGTGTTACATAGACATTGATTCCTAAGTCACCGCTATAGGCTACATCCTACAGGCTACTATAGGTGGGAATGCTAGTGGAAAATACAAAATAAGGTAGAACTAGATACTTGAACCATAGATGAAAGAATCCCATAGCATAAGACTGTCACTGGTCAGTAGTTCTTTGACTCCATGTCATCATCATCAAAATCAACGTCATCACCACTGCTCTCTCAACCAATCTCCGGCTCCTCTACATGATCATCCAATCCAATATGTGGAACTGGATCTGCTGCTATGGAGGATGATCCCTCAATAGGAATATCATCCTCAAAAGTGATCAGCTCTAGCACTGGGTCATTAAGAACCATGTTGGCCAATGCCAACTCAACATTGTCGTCCAAACCCATATCATGAAGAAACACATCCCACTTCTTTGTCTTTTCCTTCACCCACTCCTCCCTTTGCCTGTAAATAAGACGGAGGTTGGTGTGCACATACACCATTGACTCTGCCATGGACTGCTCAAGCCTGCTCTTCTTCAAACTGTACAAATTCCCATATGTGCTTCATTTTCTCTCTCAACAAGAGGATGAAGTAACCTAAGAGAGGATCCTCATGGCTAACTCCTGTAGAGGAGGGCATGTTGCCCCATGAGTTGCCCACTAAGCATGGGGTTTCTTAGCCCCCCTGTCTCTGAGCACATCATAGCTAGAAAATCTCCTGCTGGTAGTGGAAAAATCTATAAAGCCTTCCTCCACCTCATCAAAGGGTGCTCTATCCTGATATAGCTGTCTAAATNGTCTAAATGCTTCCTTCCTCCCTTCTGAAAGTTCATGATCCATGTGAAGCAAGAATCTATGTGAAGTCCCACCACTGAGCCACTCACTGCTGTACTATTTGGGATTCAATGAGTGAGCCAAGCAATGCAAGGGTGTGCAATTCTTATTCCACCTGTTGATAAGAATATCCTGTATGGGGGTGAAAAAGATCTCTCCTGGTGTCCTATACTTAGGGGACTCATTCTATAAAATAATGGTCCTCGTGGACTCAATCATGGAATCCCACCCCTCATAAACCTCTCCTAGGATGGGCTTGTCTGTGTCTGCAAATCGTAACAAAGAGATGATAGGGTCCATGATCTTAATGGTAAGATCTATCCTCTCCTACCAAGCATCATCTAACACTGTATCCTTGACCTTTTTTGAAGAAGCTTGATCTGTCTTTCTCCAAAAAGACCAAAACTTTTAAATAACCATGGACCCAAGAGCGGCCTTGACCTCCCTCAACCTCTTAAGCACGATGAATGAGGAGGCAAACCACGTATCTACAACCTTCAACATTGATAGCTATGTGTACTTTTTATAGATTGTGAGGGCATTGGTATGGTTTTGTACAAAATTGCAGATATGACGTGCATCCTCAATAAGACTTCCTATCCATGTCACATCCGAAGTAATGGATTTAAGTACTAAATTCAAGCAATGAACAATACAAGGTGTCCGAAATATTTGTGGATATTTAGCTTCCACAACCTGCCAACAACCTTGCAAATAGGTGCATTATTTGTAATAATTTGCACACAAGAATCAACACCTACATCTTCAATAACTTTAATGAACAACTCACCCATATATTATGCATCCTTATATTTTCCAAGAGCATCCACCGCTTTCAAGAAAACTAGTCCATTCAAGGAAGACACCGTGAAGTTGATGAGTGGATGGCGGCTGCATTTGTACATCCATCTGAAACAATACCAACACTAGATGAGGGCCAAGCTTTTTTAATGGGCTCTAGCATTTTATCCACCTGCCTCTTTTTCTTAACCAACAATGTGGTTCTAAGCCTCTTTGAACAAGGAGGCATGTACCCTGCTGGAGCCCCTTGAGTTAGACCTCGACACATCTCAATAAACAAAGGAGATCATACAACATTAAATGAGATGAAGTTGAGATAGAAAAAAAATCCAATGGTAAGATCCAACTCATCTCGCCTCTCTTGCCGAATATCTTGTCCATTGGACACATTGTAGGCCTCTTTCTTGTTGTTGCACTCCGACCCCCAAATAGGTGTTTGCTAGATGGTTTCCTTAAGAATGGAAGAGGATCCTCATTATTGGTTTTCCTAGATGCTGCTGCCACTATCCCCTTGCCAACATTGGCCTCTCTTTCCAGTTCTCTTCGTTTGGATGCACTCTGTCCTTGACATAGCCTAAGTCCACAAGGTGTGCCCAACAAATGGCCCCTTACTCGAAAGTAGGTGCTTGTAAATTGATTCTTGCAAAAACTACATGTTCAAAGAATATTACCTCCCCCCTTTAACTTGGACGGGGCCTTTGATGTCTTGTGACATACTTCCACAATGGATACTTTGATCCTTGAGCTTGCTGCCTTGACAAAACAACATGTTTTTCAGCCTCTGAAATTGTTCCTGCAACCCCACTTCCAGCAGATGGAACACTAGCTGACCCTGTTGAAAATGAAGGAGGGGGGACAACATCAGTGGACAAATCCCTCCCTTTCCTTTTTCCTCTTCCAGCTGCCCTTGATGATTGAACCATGGCTTCTGTAGCGAAGTTCTTGGACAGCTGCTGTAGAACAAAAACTTGAAGAATGGTGGACAAATCCACTTGCTTGGCACTTGGAATCCCTTCTCACACTCCACTAAAGCCCTTTGCTGCACTCTAACTCACTTGCTGCTCCAACCTGTGGGAAAAAAGAGACAAAGCACAAGTCAAAAATTAGTTTTAAGGGCTCACGGGTTGCTTTTATGCGGGACATGTGTCCCATATTTGTGACACGCATTTTCTTGGTGTCGGACATGAAATTCGCATGTGTCCCATGCACATGACACATCGCACCATTGAATCTGACACGTGTCAGGTTGAATCATGTCGGATTCGATGGACACACGACATGGGGGCGGGGGTTGGACAAATCTTGTGACTTACCTTGTCATTTATGTTTTCCATTTAAATGTTCTTGCTCATTTATTAATAATGCTTTCTTTGAAAGTTTCAATATAATCATTAATGTGCTATGGATGGCATTTCTAACTTCATAATAATGTAGTATTCATCTACAAGTAGAACAATTATGCATGTTTCCATATATTCTACAACTAATTTGGCATTTTGTGTATTTTTTTTTGAATATTTTTTTCCTCGAAAAAAAACGTATCTTCCATTATAAGAAAAAAACATTACATTCTAAAGGCACTAAAGCACAGAGACCAAAAATGGCTCAAAAAAAGTCTTAAAAAACTGCAAAAAAACAAAATAGCATAAGAGAGACTACTACTCAGTAAGAGTTCGACAGAAAACTAATCCAAAAGGAACTGACAACGGCTAACAAGAAGCATCAAAATCTCAACAGGAACATTTTTCATCCGAGCAACTACTGATCATAACAGGAGGAATTCCTACTGGAAATAAGTACTCCAGAATGAAATTCATCCAAAAATAATTGACTTTCAGGACCCTCCAGAAAGTTGCTTATTTGTTTTTTTTGGAATATATATATATATATATATATATATATATAATGCTCCCGAGGTTTTTTGGAAAATGATGCTCCCGACACTCCCGCTCTCCTCCACTATGGCAACCTTGGGTAAAAGTAACAAGTTTTAAACTATAAATATGTCTTATTTTCCCCTTCCAAGGCCTTTTATTTTGGTATTTCATTTCTTATTTATCAAATTATCTTTACCCTTCAAAGATTGTCTCTAGAGTGCCTCCATAGTCATTCTAAGAATCAAAATGCTTTGGTGACATATTCAACAGTAATTTTTCACTAAGTGAGATTATTACATTGAATAATACTGTTGGTTTATGCACTCTTGTAGTCATCAAGGTGGTTTCACATGGTTATATTACTTTCAAGCTTGTGGGAGTTTTTAATGAGTTACGTCTGAATAAATGGTATCAGAGCAATGCCAGATCATGGGCCCAACAATACAAAACAGAAAATAAAGAAAACTCTTACATAAGTTATAATACACAAATTATTAAATGACAACGGAGTTTGACAAAAACAGTGGGCACAGATAACTGCAAATGCAACCTCAACCAATATACTTTATAACTTATAATGTTGATATCTTAATTTATTTTCCTTATCTAAGTACTTTTGTGTTTGGAGTTAAAGAATGTGACTTCGGCCATTTAAAAGTCACATGTTTTTGGTTAGTTAATGGTGGTTGCCTTTGGTACATGTCTCTCTCATGACACATCATTGTTTTGTGTATATTGTTATTGCATTGGATAATATATCAAGTTTCTCTTCTCTCTCTACATCTTTTTTATATAAGTGTATGTGCAGTTTGTATATTGTGTAAGAGCTTACATTGTTGATATCTGGGAGAGTCGGAGCTCAACACTAGGGCATTTGAGGAGTCATGGTGAGGATTAAACCATCGTGGGCACAGTCATAGGATTCTTGGCTAGGAATTGCGGTACATGAGAGGCAGAAGTGAAGTAGGATACAAAAATCAAAGTGAATGGAGGAATTGACGATAATGATATTAGAAACGCAGAGGAATCCAATTGTCAGACAGAGGCATTGAAAGACAGAGGATGACGAACATTCTAGAAGACATAAGTTTTTGTATTTGTTTATTTTTTGAATTGTTATCTTAAATAAGGCTAAGTTTAAAACTTAGGGAAGGAAGATTAAATGAATTTTTGTTTACCTATGAGATGAATAATTCATGTTTGACAATGGATAATCAGATTGGCAACTGGGAATGAGAAAAGAAGAAAATAATGACTCACATGCAGTGTCTTCCATGTAGAATATGGAATGTGAGACGAAGCGTGATGGGTCTGAGCAGGAATCATGCCTTTTTGGCTAGCACTGTTACTGGCAGGTCAGAGAGGTTAATATTGTCTCCGTGCAACAAAAATAATGGTCTCCATTGCATCAAATAAAAAAAATTCAACAAGAAATTCCTGTAGTAGCAATGTGACTGCAATGTAGAAACACACAGTGTTGGGCAGTTGAGAAAATCCAGTTGTAGCAGTGATGAGGAGGGGAAGTTTGAACAACGAGAGTAGATCAATGTCTGTACTATTGGGTAATTTTAGCTGGGAGGTACTTGGGACAGACAGGCTCACGACAGGATTGGTGGGAAGCAGTGGATTTGTAGTAGAAAAATACAATGAGACTGCAGAAAAATACACAAGATTTGTAGACAAATATTTTTATTTTTAAAAGTGACAGTGTGGTGTCACACAGCATTGGGATTTGTTAGATTTTAGGGTAATTTTAAAAATCTGCAGTCTCTTTTAATTTCAATGCTAAAACACCTTAGATCTGAAATACAAACAGAGATAGCAGCATATAGAAATATAGATCTATGACAAACTGTAACAGTAGAAGAAGGAAACTCAGATCATATGCTCAGATCATAGCAGTAATAGAAAGTCCTCTAAATATAACAGCAGAGATCTATAACATAACAGATCTATAACAGTAGATCTATAACACAGCAGATCTGTATTTTGATTCTGAAACAAACAGTAATGCAAACCCTTCTAAGTGTAACAGCAGATCTTATATAACTTAGTTCAATCAGTAACCAAGAAACATAACTTGTAGATTCATGCAATGTCTATTCTATAAAGCAAAGACTCAGATCTGAACTTTAGAAGAAACATATAGGAAACATACCTGGTACCTCCCTTA
>SNQJ01S0052489.1:0-14310 GCA_010110895.2 Picea sitchensis
CATTGTCTTGGCATTGTATTGGCTATCTATATTAAGGAAGTTTTGTTGGGTTTTCTTCCCCTTGAGGGTTTCCCAGGATAAATGCTTGTGTACTCTTGTGATTGTGTTTCTCTCAGTGATCCTATCTATGTTATTGTTATCTATTAAATTGAAAGTAACCTAATAATAGCAGAAACTTTAACAATATGGCCCCCTTTCGCCCCTCTATCTGCGGCAAAACTTGGCATGAGTGTGGGCAGATGTTGGCTGCCTGATATGGCCTCCTTCCTATTACCTTCAACAACTGAAAACACCCTCCTCATATTGTTGCTCGCCCTAGCACTGCTTTCCCTCCTTCCTCGGCCTCAATAAGTTAATAACCCTCCTTCAACTCACTTGCAATCACACAAATGAGCAATGTGTGTGTCCTCTCACCCTCAACCTCCTTTTATCTCTCTTCCAGCCTCCATTTGCCTTGAGATGTGTGCCCAGCCTTGGGCCTCAATGGTTGAGATTGGGGTTGCCACCTTTGAGCTGGACCCCACTCTCCACTAAGTGGTGCGCCCCCCTTTGGACAGGGTCCCACACTCCACTAGCAACCTCCTTCATGAGATGCACCCTCTCTCCTTGGGCCCCACATTCCACTCAAGGTAAACTTTTTGTTGATTAGCCTAAGTCTAATCTAGGTTGAGATAATAAGGCTGATCTGGGCCTTGGTGTGTCCATCAGCTAGCCTAGGACACTTCGGCACTGCTGAGACACTCCTAGCAACAAAGGATTCATGAATCCAAGTGGTATAGGTAGAACATTTCACCTCACGAGCTAAAAACTAACACACAGGTCAAACACTTTAAGACAACACTCGCACAAACAGAACAAAGATTTGTACACTAGTATATTATGTGGTTTAAACCCTCAAAGAGGGAAACAATCCATGGCCTACGCAGCCACTTTAGGCAATATATTAATGCAAAAGGTAAATATTTTACATTTTAGTCTCTCACAATCGATCATAAGCAAACGACCCTCCATGCTCTTTAAATAGAGATCATGGACCAATTGGGAGTTATGCCATGGATCTATAGTTGTTAGTATCGAGGAGAAGATGAACTATCAAATCACTTTAGTCTAGAGCATAATCATGACCGTCAAATTAGATAATTACAAATGCACACTAAAGAAACACACTTTACCTAAAAACACATTAGACCAAGTTGATCTTAACTAACTCCTAACTGTCTAAATATCCTAACATCCCCCCCTTAAGAAAAACTTGGGATAAGATTAAAGGATTTATAAGGGAGAAACAATAGGAGGAGGAGGCATTGGAACCGATTCCCCCCTTAATGACAACTTCATAAACTCCTAACATAGATCAAAGTTTGGAAAACTTTGCAGATGTAAGAGACTTCGTGAAAGTGTTGGCAACTTGATCATCCGTAAGGAAATAGAGCACTTCGAGAATGCGATCTTGAAAAAGCTTTCCAATGAAGCGCATGTGTGCATCAATGTGTTTGTTGCGTTGATGTTGAACTGAATCTTTGGCAAGCTAAATGGCATTATGATTATCACACCAAAGTGTGTTCGAACATTGTTGTTGGAATCCAAACAATGAAAGGGTTTGTTAAAGCCAAAAGGCTTCTTGACTTGCACTAACTACTACTCGATACTCTGCTTCTATGGAAGAAAGAGGAAGGGAACATTATTTCTTACAAGCCCAAGTGGTGGGTCTGAAACCAAGACAAAAAACATAACATGCAATAGAATCAAAATCAGAGTTTCTAGCCCAATCAAAATCAGTGAAACCAAACAACAAAGAAGCCCCCCTTGAACTGTGATGTATACCAAATTGAACTATACCCCGAGTATACCAAAGTATCATTTTTGTTATTTTCCAATGGCTCTCATGAAGCGTTTGCATATACCAAACAAAAAGACCAACAACAAAGGAAATATCAAGACAAGTATGAGTCAAACACAAAAGGCTATCAATTAACAATACAAAGTGACATCTACTTCAAGTGTAATACAAGTGGCAACATGTTTGACTCCAAACTAGAAGGGAGATGGGGCTAGTTTACAATCTTCCATGTGAAAACGGCAAAGAAGGTCACACGCATACTTAGTCTAGGAAAGGGAAATTCCTTCCTTGGTTTGCAAGACTTGGAGGCCAAGAAAATAACGCAAATTTGTTAAGTGTATCATTTCAAATTTCTTCTTAAGATTAGATTTCACATGAGCTAAACGTTTGGGGTCACTACCAGTGAGAATAAGGTCATCAACATAAAGAACAAGTATTATGAGTTAGTTACCCATTTTCTTGGTATAGACTGGGGTCAAAATGAAATCTAGAAAAGTTTGTTTCAAGAAGAAAGTTATCCATTTTAGCATACCAAGCTCGAGGAACTTGCTTAAGGCCATAGAGAGATTTCTTAAGGCGACAAACAAGGATGGAATCACTCTAAACATGGCCAGAAGGTTGTTCCATGTGAATTTCTTCTTGTAAATCCCCATGCAAGGTGGATTTGACATTCATTTGATGGACCTTCCATTTATATGAAGTTGTTAAGGCTAGAACAAGGCGGATGGAAATTCATTTTGGCTACAAGGGCAAAGGTTTCAATATAGTCAATTCATTCTACCTAAAAATATTTTGGCAGCTAATCGAGCCTTATGTCTTTCAACACTTCCATCTAATGCATAGTTCTATACACCCATTTACATCTGACAAGTTTTATTCCTTTTGGAAGAGGTACAAGATCCTAAGTATCGTTCGCCATTAAAGAACGATATTCTTCATTCATTGTTGCATCCCAATATGGATGGCCAAAAGCTTTTGCAAACGTCTCTCAATCACAAGTCTCTGAAACTTGACCCAAAAGAGAGGAGACTTGCTGGAACCGTGAACGTGTATGACGTTGATCCGAAGGATCACCCGCCACTTCTCATGTTGTATGGACCCATCTAAGAAGTTTTGGTGCTACTGCAAGTTCATGTTCAATGGACCCAACTGGAGGAAGGTGAGCAGGAGAAGGTGGATTTCATCCTCACTACCATCATCTAAAGAAGAAACCAGAATAGGAGCACTAACAAAAAAGTTGGGAATAGAAGATGGCTCGCAAGCCAAAGATGACACAAACGTTGAATTAAACTCACAGGCTAAGAGACCTTCATCAAACTTAACATCTCTCCTAATAATAATTTCATTAGAATGAAGTTGAATTTGAAGAACTCTATAACCTTTTACATCATCAGAATATCCAACAAAACTACACTTCTCACTTTTACTCTGTAATGTTTTCCTTTTCTCATCAAGAATGTGAGCTCATGCTTCACTACCAAACACATGAAAATGGCGTACATCTGGTTTAATTATACTCCATGCTTCTTCCAGTGTTATATCTTTGAAACCTTTTGTGAGAGTGTGATTAACTATCTAATTTGCACAATTAATGGCTTTAGCCCAATGAAGACTTAATCTTTTAGATTGGATAATACAATTTGCCATTTTTTTAATGTGTGATTATTTCTCTCAGCAACACCATTTTGTTGTAGATGGAACAATATGTAGGATGTGAATGCCCTACGCAGTGCAGTAAGTTGTAAATTTGTTGTTAACACATTCGCTTCCATTATCTATTCTTAACTTCTAAAGTTGATGTCCATGTTTTTTTACAAGGACCTTGTAGGCAAAAAACATGTCAAAAACATCACTCTTAAGTTTTACAAAATAAAACCAAGTACATCTAGAGAAGTCATCAATGAAAGTTAAGAAGTAATTGAACACAAAGAAAGAAGCAGAAAAAAGATGACCACACAAATCACTATGAACAAGTTGCAAGGGGGCCGAGTTGTGCCAAGAGGCATGTTTGTCAAAACTGTCCCAATGATTTTTGTCAAGAACACAACCAAAACAAACACCATCTCTACAAGAAACAAGAGGAAGACCAATCACCATATTCTAATTACATAGTTGCTACAATGAGCAATAATTTAGATGACCAAATCGCTCATGCCAAAGTTTGTTCAAATTGTCGCTATAAACAATAAAAACTAATGGAAGAGATGATGACCCAAAGTTGTCAAATTTGTACAAACCGGTAATATCAACCACAATTCTAGTTGCTAAGACATGCTTAGGATCTTTTAAATCCTTGATTATAACTTGATGAAACAAAAATTCTATTGTTTTAGCTTCACCTGAATGAGTGATTTGATATACTAATAGAAGGTTGTAGGAAAGACTTGAAACACATAATACATCATTAAAATGGCCATCCTTTAACTAAATTGTTCTAGACCCTACAACACTAAGAGATCTATCATCACCAACATATATTTGTTTGGTGTTACATTCATTAAGAGCAAAAAATATCACTTTATCCTTAGCCATATCACAAGATGCTCCATAATCAATAAGCCGCTCATTAGAAGAAGAAGTAGATGTTGTATTTAAGGAAAAACTAAAATCAAAGAGTGCATGCCCATGAGAAGAAAAGTTAGAAGAAGAAGAATTAAGAGTGATGTTATGCCTCTTCATTGCTACTTCTAAGGCTTCCATCTTCTTGAAACATTTAGACCCCAAATTACCATCTCGCCAAAAAAATTACAATGTCCCTTAGTCTTCTTGCCTTTTGATTTAATTCCTTTATCACCATTGGGTGTATGAGTTGGTTGATAGGGTTTTGGACCCTTGTTTTATTTGTTGTTGCGAGGATGTTGCTTCTTTGGATGCTTAGTTGTATCAGTATGTCGTGCCACTAAGACTTTGTTAGATGTAATTGTAGTGTTGATCACTCCAAAATGCAAGAGCTTATTTTGTTCTCTAATCCAAGAATCACAAAAAGCTTCAAAAGAGGGCATTTTGTAAGTAGCTCCTTGACTAATAATAGCTTCTCAAGTGGAGTGAAAGTAGACACAAAAACAAAATAGGCATTGTCAAGCTTAGCAAGAATAGCATATATATAAGTGGGTCATTTGTCTTGATTGTCTTACTTTCTGCAAAGAAAAGTCTAAGTGTTTTTAAGTTAGATAGAAAATCTTCAATGCTAAAGAAATCATTGGGATTTAAAACAATAAATTGGCTTTCAAGTTGGTGGGCCCGATTCTCTCTGTGTTTACCAAACACAGTTTCTAGCTTTTGCCATGCCAGGTTTGGGGTCTCGATTTGTTGAAGGTGAAACTGAATATCACTAGAGAAGGACACTCTTATTAATCCACATGCTTCGTCATTTTTATTATCTCATTTGGCTTTCTCTAATGCACTAAGAGGGGTAATTTTTTCTTTCCAAGGTAACCTAGTAAAGTCCCCAACTTCGTAGCAAATCCTCCATATGGGAATTCCATGAGAAATAGTTTGAACTAGTATTCAGGAGATCACTTAGACTAGCCATATTACAATATGCAAATAAGTTTCAAAAGAAAAAATTGATTGTCCAAATGGAAAGCTCTTGAAAAAATTGGCAGCTTCAAAAAAAGAGCACTGAAAACAAACTCTAAATGTCAAAGTTATGCCCTTTTGAAGAAAGGCATATAAAGTAACCAAGGTGCCACGTGGCAGGGGGAGTTTGATCACCATGGTTGTAACATCCCCATTTTTAATCCCTAGATTAGCGATATGTAATGTAAATACGATGTATAGTTGTGGGCCCAAATATGTAGTATGTAAACATTGTATATCATGATAATAAAATAAAATGTGATGTTGGTTGCAGATGGACATGGGCAGAGTCACAGGAGCTGAGTTTCCACAAGAGAGGAGGGGTCTAAAAGGGAGTTTTATTTATGTGTCTTAAATCCCAAGCCATTCCTAACATTATTGTTTTGAGTAAACCTTATACCTTTCCCTTGAGTGTATGAGAGCCCAATCATTGAATAGCCCAATCACTGAATACATGTAAGAGGGTGGGTGGGAGAAGTCACATCCCATAGTTATTGGGAGCATGGGGCTGAAATACAATCTATCTTGGGGAGAATGAAAGTCAACTGGCTTAAAGTCAACTGGCTTGGGGGAAAAGGAAATTCATATGGGAAAAGAGGAGAGTTTTTAGATGCAGGTTTTTGGGACAGCAAGGGGCAGCAGAGTGTTGGAGCTTGAAGGCATCCATAGTGGCCATGTGTGGTAGTTGTTTGGAGCTGCAAATGCATCAAGAAGCAGGTTGTTAGGCCTGTAAAGTGAGATTTTGTGTCAGACATTACCCTACAGCCATGAGCTTGTTGTTGTGATTTTTCCTTGCAATTGACATCTCTAGAATCCCCAACAAGAGAGATTCATGGCCAACCTGTGTTGGAGCCCTGTAGGGAAGTGGGAAAGCTTGAGGGGTTGCGGTGCAGAGAAGGGGGGATCCCGCTCCTTGGGTTGTGCAGGTTGAGGGGAAGAGAGCTCGAGGATTGGGATAATTGTAGGAAAAGTAGTTTGTTGTGGGTAGAATTGGGCTCTGAGTGGACAATAGAGACAACCTCTCTTGTGGATTCGTAGCCCCATCTCGGGGGTGATTTGTTGTTGAGATTTGGAGAAGAAATTCTACGGTTGGGAGGAACATATGTCCTTTACAGCAGGTTGCACACTTGTTTTAAAAGATAAGTGTTTATCTTTGTTATGTTGTTTTTTAATTATGGGTGTTGTGCACAAACTCTCAGTTATGAGCATTTGTATGTTGTTGTGTGAATGTTAATTTAGTTGCAGTCATGTTTTTAAAAATGGTGTCCGATGTATGGACGTTTTTAGTATGCAAGCATTTGAGTTAATTGGTATCAGAAAATTTTTAAATTGTTGGGATTAGTAGTGGGGGACACTACATATCGATATCAAAGCAAAGGTTATGGCACTCGAACTGTATGGGCCGAGAACAAGGCCGAAATTGAAGACTTCGCTAAGCAGTCATGGTGAAATTTGGGTGCAATTGAACAGAAAGCCCCAATTTCTGTAGTGGAATTCAATGAGAAATCGACGCAGGAAAGTCAAATTTCTAGTGCAGAGGTCGAATTGACTATACAGAGACTAAATTGGTTGTGGGAAGCTAAGTTACAGAGCTTCCATGATGGCTGGGAAAAGAAAATTCGAATTTTTAAGCATTTTGGAAATTTTGAAAAATTGAAATTATGAAAATTTTGGGGATTTTCCATACGGATGATGTCAGCAATGACATGGACGATCGCGGTGGCAGTTTTCCTGTGGTAGCGCCACGATGGTTGGTCGTGGTGGCAGACACTGTGGTAGCAGGAGATCCAGCATTTCTTTTAAGTGCCTTTTATTGTAAACCCCAGATGTCGAATGTGGAACCTTGACCCATGGAACTATGATCATCCTAGAATCTGAAAATCCAGAAAATCCTTAAATGGGTTTTTAATAAAAAGTTGGGATGTCAGGTAGGAGTGCCACATCAACAGAATGTCCCATCAACAAGGCCACAATGGCATGTTCATGATGGCGAAGGCCGGATGGTGGAACCCGGAAGGAGGAACTGTGAGAAATCTGGAAATTCGGAGTTTCCAATAAATGGATTTTTGCAAATGTCTGGATGTCGGATGGTGGAACTCGGACCATCCGAAAATCCGGAAAACTCTATAAATGGGATTTTATTAAAAAGCGAAATCCAGATGGCAAAATCGAGAAGTGGAACCCTCCATCTGGGAATTCGAAAGAACCCATAAGTGGACTTTTTCCAAAAATTTCGGATGCCACGTCAACATGCTGAGTTGGATGCCATGTCAACATGGGGTGTCAGAAATGCCACGTCGACGTGCCTTGTCAAAGGACATGTCAGCAAAGGGCTGTCAGTAGAGCCATGATGGAAGACCGAGGGGCGCGATCGAATGGTGGAATGGTGCGGTGGAAGCCGGACCATCCAAAAATCTAGGATTTCCGGAAAGGGACTTTTTCAAAAAGTCCAAATTCTGGATGGTGGATATTTGGAAAGATCGAGAAGTCTAGATCCCGGATGCGAACGAAACCTTGCGGGCAAAACTAGTATACCCAAGAATCCAGAATTTCTTGAAATGGAACTTTAAAGAAAATCCAGATTTCGAATGGGCGAATATCCGATAAATTTGAGAAAGACGAATGGGTAGATATCCGAGAGTTTGGAAATTTGATATCCGTCCCTGTGTTAAACTGTGAAGTAGTCGAACTGTACCTCTAGCGTGGAATAAAGGGGTGACATGGCATCCCCTTTGGGTGCCACATGGACCCGTGTACCACATCAACGTTGCCAGGCCCGCATTAATTCAATAAATTTCTACGAAATTTCCAGGATTTCAAAGGTCATAAACTTGCAGAGGCATTTTGAGAGCCTAAATAGCATTTTCAAGGTGTCATAATCCTAAGAACTATATGTACCACCGATCCGATACATATAGTCTTTGTTGCTTAAATGAAAGAACTCGGTAAGAGCTCTCCAACAAGCCATTCTGAGCGCAAAACAAAGCTCGTATAAGAAAGTTACAGCTGAAACAATACATGGTATAAATTACATACCATTTTACTTCTAGAGAACATAACTCCTTGCTCATAAGTCAGTTTGGGGCGTAGGAGTAGTCTATGGAAATCTCATGGACCAGAGAAGTCAACCATGGAACCAAAATTGGAATATGGGTACCTGAAATTGTACAGGATGGAAGAGAAGACACCTAGAGCAAAGAGGGATAAAAATGAGAAAACAGTCTAAATTTCTATAGACCATAACTATCAGCCCAAAGCCCAGATTTGGGCGAGCGAGCAGTTATCAAAAATCTTATTAGGAGAGGAATGTGCCTGAAGAATCAGAATTCGACTTAGTGGAATGTGTTCTTCATAAATTATGATGAAGAATGACTTGTACCCTAATTAAAAAAAAATGCAATATGCCTATTTCTAGTAGCAATTGTTGCATAAACATTTTTGCAGAATTAGAGATCCAGGAAAGCATATATGATTTCCTACATGAGGACAAGATATGGAGGATGCCCAAGAATCTTACAGTCTTGCAGATGAAATCAGAGACTTACATGTCAGCATGGGAAATACAGAGACTGAGTCCAATGGACACAGAAACAGAGTGGAGCTAGTGGAGTTGGTTGAAACTATGAGAAACCTGCAGAAGGAAGTGCAAAGCTATAGAGCAAACAATGAAAAGATGATGAGGACTCAGGAAGAGCTGCTACAGAGTCTGAATATGTTGCAAAAGCAAGTCAACAAAGATTCTAGCACAAAACAAGCAATTAGTGCAAAGCAAGTAGAAGCATCAAGATATCATGATGGGAGGGATGATCATAGAGGATCTAGACAATCAACGAGCATTAGCAGACAGCATCATCATCATCATTCACCACAACACTCAACTAGAAGAGCCCATGCACATTCAATGTCGGAGAGCAGCCCAAGTGTGTCCCCTGTTTGAAGGTAGAGGAGGAGGTCTGAGGTAGATGATTTGCAAGGAGGGCTTGGGAAGATTAAGCGTCCTACTTTTGATGTTGATCGCAAGAAAGATGAAGATGCAGAAACATGGCTATTGGGGATGAAGAAATATTTCCAATTTCACAATTATTCATCAAATGTAGAAGCCAAAATTGCAACCTACCATCTTCAAGGAAAAGCATCGATGTGGTGGGATCAGCTCAAGCAGGTTAAGCAGATTGATGAAAAGAGAATTTCTCGGAAGCAATTTAAGAGATATTTCCAGTAACAGTACTTATCAGAGAATTATTATGACAAGAAGATGAAAGAGTTCTTTGAACTCAAGCTTGGAACCATGACAATGGATGAGTATGAAAGGAGATTCCTTGAATTGTTGAGGTATGTTGGCTTCATAAAAGAGAAGAAGGTTAAAATCCAAAGATTTCTAAGTGGTCTACCTCATTTCTATGGTGATAAGATACATTATGATGAGCCCAAGAAGAGACCATAAGAAAAACAAAGTACCTTTATGAGCAAAATAGAGGAAGACCAGCTTTCCAAAAGGCTCGGGATGACAAAAGGAAAGGAAAGATGGAGCAAAGAAAGAAAGGTTTTAAGCCACCATTTTACAGAAATAGCTCTCAAGCATATCAGTGAGGATAGTCAGCACAGAATGAGCCCAAGATGAAAGATTCATTTGGGAAAAGGCCAATACAACAGCCCATAAAATGTTGGGGATGTGAGGGAGACCACTTGTATAGGGATTGCCCTCACAAAGGAGAAAGGATGAGGATTGTTCACAATAGCCAGGAGGCTGATAGAGTTGAGGACATAGGCAGAAGCAAATTGAGAAATCTACTTGAATGCAGATTTCTCTATGTTGGTCTCTTCCCAATTCTTAATCTCCACAAGAAAATACAGAAAATGAATTGAAGAAGAAACACACTTAATATTATGAACCACATACACTTTTACAATCTGCTATGACTCTATTATATAGAATTCTTAGTTTGTTATCAAATCTAACTTATTCCTAATTTAGGAGGAGAGATTGAGAGAATATCTCAACCATCTCTAACAACTCAAACTAATTTGTCACTTACAAAATGTGACTTATTACATTAATGTAAGCATTAATTCCAACACCCCCTCTTAAGGCTTACATTATGGAAAACAAAATTTTACTGAAATCACACATACACTGAATACACGACAAGAAACATAATCAAACATTCTTCAAAAGCTTCATTTTTTTAAATAGTTCCCCGACCAGGTTGAGCTCCATCAAGCTGCCTCATAACCCTTGTAAAGGTGTAGCCCCTGAGTTGAATTCCCATGTTCTCGGATTCCACCTCCCTAAACTCCTAAATCACGAATCTCCCGAAGTCAATCACTGGACAACAATCCACATGCATGTCTCATAACCTCACTAGTATATTGCAATCCACATGCATGTATCAAAACCTCACTAGTAGATTGCAATCCACATGCATGTCTCAACAACTAATGAGGGATCATTCCCAAGATCCACAACATTTGAACTAACTCGACAACCATCCATACTGAGCTTTTAACTTATTCGTTCCTATTCTAAAAACGTTTAAGATTCCATTCCTTCATCGAAGTCATTACCATCATCTAAATCCGATGGATATTCATCAATGGCTATATTTGTTGATTCTTTTAGCTTCCCTTTTAATAAATTACTAGCACAGTTTTTGCAATTCCACGTTGTATGACCAAATATTCTGCAGTAGTAGCATTCAACTTCACTCTTCCCTGCCTTGCTCTTTCCCATCCTTCTTTTATAAAATAGTGCAATTTTTGTCTGAGAATCACCTTCTGTATCCCATGCATTTAGCCTCTTTTCCTCCGCCAAAAGTGTTGATATCATCTCATCCAACATTTGTGAAGACATTTGACTTAAAGTAAAGACGGCATTGTTAAAACTTGAAGGTAGACTATTTAACAAAATTGTTTTTGCATCTTCATCTTCTACCTTAGCACCAAATTCTGTTAACAGCCTTATAAGAGACTTCAAGTTATTTATATGACTAGACATACATTATGCATTTTAAGTCTAAACAGTTGTAATTTTAAAGAAAATTTTGCATTTACAGCTTTTGCACCAAACAACTAACTCAACTAATGTAAGCATCAATTCCAACAAAGCATGCCAAGGATTTATGTAGCCTTGGATAACAAGCAAGCAGAGTACCAATCCCCCATGATTGAAGTAGAAGATAAGATTAATAATCAACCCATAGCCATTTTAATTGATTCTGAAACTAGTCATAGTTACATAAATACTAATCTTGTTGAAAGATTTCATTTGCAAAGGAGCAAACATGAGAAATCTTGGTTGGTTCAGCTAGCCATAGGTGCTAAGAGAAGGATTACTGAGTTGGTCAAGGATTGTCCAATGGACATGAATGGACTTAGCACAAAGGTAGATTTGAACATCATACCTTTGGGTTCATATCACTATTTGATTGGTATGGATTGGTTGTACAAGCATCATGATATCCTAAATTGTTACAATAAGGCATTCACCTATCTTGATGAGGAAGGGCAGTCGGGAAAAGTACAAGGGATTCCAAGGCCTATATCTATTAGAGAAATTTCAGCCATGTAATTGAAGAAGAGCTTCAGGAAAGGATGTCAGATTTATGCAACCCACATGGAAGAGACATTGATTTCTCCAATGATTTGGTGTTAGGAGTTGCCCCAGTGTCCAAGACTCCTTATATGATGGGCACACCAGAGTTGAAAGAATTGCAAATGCAGCTTGAAGAACGTTTGAAAAAGGAGTATATATGCCCAAGTGTGTCACCTTGGGGTGCCCCAGTGCTCTTTGTGAAGAAGAAGGATGGGACCTTAAGGCTATGCATTGATTTCAGACGATTGAATAAGATTACCATAAAGAACAAATACCCTTGGCCAAGGATTGATGATCTATTTGATCAACTAAAAGGTGTAAGAATATTTTCCAGGATTGACTTGAGGTCAGGCTATCATCAAGTAAGAATAAAAGAAGAAGTTATCAACAAGACAGCATTTAGAACAAGGTATGGCCATTATGAGTTTGTAGTGGTGTCATTTGGGTTGTCAAATGCACTAGATGACTTCATGTGTTTGATGAATGGTATTTTCATAAATTACTTGGATAAGTTTGTCATTGTCTTCTTGGATGACATACTTATCTATTCTAAGTCTCAAGAAAAGCATGAGCAGTGTTTAAGGATGGTGCTACAAGTATTGAGGGAGTATAAATTGATGCCAAGTTAAGTATGTGCATCTTCTACCAAAGGAAGATTCATTACTTGTGCCATATTGTTTTAGAGGAGGGGATAGCAGTCGAGAAAGAAGCCATTAGAGGATGGGCAGGACCAAAGAATGTTACAGAGATCAGATCAATCATGGGACTTGCAGGTTATTATAGAAGATTCATTAAAGGGATTCACCAAAGAGTAGGAGGTTTTCGTGAAGTGTGTGGTGGGGAGAGAGAATCTCCCAAATTGGAGCAGACGATGGGATGACTTTACTCAGGAGGAGATCCGAGAGGGGTCTCGGAATAGAGATCAGGAGAGGGCAGAGGGTGATGCAGACGAGCAGAATGTTGCTCTTGTGGGAAAGAGCAAAGACAAGAAGAAAGACCTGAGCAAAGTGAAATGCTTTGCATGTCACAAGACTGGCCACTACATTGGTCAATGTCCGAACAAGAAGAAGAAGAAGCAGGAACCAGAGGTATCAGCATCAGTTGAGGTTGTTAAGTTCTCTAAGAAATTCGAGAGGGAATTTTCTCTGATGATTAGTCCCTCCAGGCAGTGGTTGTCCAATGTTTGAGGACATCGAAGCGTGGTTTGTGGATAATGGAGCTTCTCGGCATATGACGGGAATGAGGTCAATGTTCCTTAGTCTTTCAGAAATAGGCTCAGACTGCTTTATGGATAGTGGGGTCGGCTCACAACTTGCAATGAAGGAAGTTGGAAGTGTTAGATTCCAGCTAGAGTTGGGAGGCTTTCTGGAAGTGGTCGAGGTGTTGTTTATTCCAGAGATGACAATAAACTTGCTCTCAGTGTCAACCTTGGAGATTGATGGATTTAGAGTTCCGTTCTTCTGTGCACGGGTGTTTCTATATCCAGAGGGAGCTACTCCAGACACAGCAGTATTGCTTGGTGTCAGGCATGAGAGGTTGTACTGTGTACACATTGTTGGGACAACCTGTGATTGGATCCAGTGGATTCTTGGATTCAGAGTTTATGTCAGTGTTGGAGAGTGGGCAGGTTGCACGGGAGAGGGAGTCGATACCGGGTACTCAATCTTCTTCCAATACTCTCAGAAGACTCAGTAGGTATGAAATGACACAGATGGATGCTCAGGAGAGTGAAGAGACTCCTAGGAGCATGTCTTCAATTCAAAGATCATCGAAGGCAGTTGTAGAGGCTTCCAGTGCAGTGGGAGCAAAGGATTCTAGTTCAGAGGGAGCAACTACAACAACAGATGAGATGATGGAGTTGGAGATAGATTCTAGAGGAGGTTCCAGAAGTACCTCCCTCGCTAAGAGGGAGTGTTAGATTTTGTAGCTCAAAGGTACTTTTGCATTGGCGACGCCTAGCATGTAGAAGAGACAGAGCAAATGTCTCTCTTAAGTGACTTTATAAAGTGATTTTATAAAGTCAAGTTGATCTTTTTCATACTTAATGGGTAAAAGTGACTTTATGAAGTTTGGGTCACTTAAGTGATTTAAGTGAACTCAACGGACAACTAAGTCACGACCGTTGATCTCGAGAGGGAAGGATCTAATCTTGATCATCTATCTCTTTGGAAGACGAAGGGTTAGGGCAGTTACTCACTAATGAGCTAAGTCACCTGACACGAGGACACGGGACACGGAAATACGAGTATCCGACACGGGCACAACAACCCCCGGAAATAAGACACGGAGGACACGTTAT
>SNQJ01S0052489.1:14375-36385 GCA_010110895.2 Picea sitchensis
TATATATATATATAATTTATATATCAAAATTTAAATTATAAATCACATGCAAAAATGAAATAATTAAACTGTAAAGAGTTACATGATGATGATACAAATTCAATCATACAACTAGTACTAACTTAGTAACTACTAAGTTACTAAGTTACTAACATAAATGATGACATTGCCAACTCAACATTGTTGTCCAAACCCATATCATCAGGAAACACATCCCACATCTTTGTCTTTCCCTTCAACCACTCTTCTCTCTGCCTAGTGCGTGCAAATAAGACAGAGGTTGGTGTGCAGATACACCACTAAGACACTTGACACGATGACAAAGAGAAGAGTTCAACAAAAGAATCTATACTTGAGTGAAAGGTACATTTTTACTGGGGTCGTGACAGAAGAGTCCAACAATCAATGCCACCAACATCGAGGTACATAAAGGGTATGGTGCCCTTGATTAAATGTCAGTTTCATACCCTCTTACATGATAGAATCCAGTGGAAACATTGCAATCCTGCCAATCTTGAAATCCTGAAAACCGTTAAGTCTATTGAATTTTGAATGGGACCTAAAATTCTACTTTCTCCATATGAAGTCCAATGAGGTTGGAACCACTCTCAAACATCTTGAAACAATTAATGGTAATGTTAAAAATTTAAGTAAAGGGATGAAAATGAAAGATAAAGGATAATGCCACTTTTACTTACCATTAATTACTAGGGCGGGTAAAATGGAGGGGGTGGGGACCACTTTAAATAGAATTAGTAAGGCAAAATAACCCTTAGTTGCACACTGAAACACCTCACAGTTGCAACTTGCATGAGAAAACATGAGTCAGGGTCCTTTTCTGAGCAAGACAYGTGTCCTATTTTCAAGATACACGTGTCATGTAAACATGACACGTTCTAAACAAGTATCTAACACGTGTCCTACCGTTTGGTGTCCGACACGTAAGATTCGCGACACGAGGGGGGGTTTGGACATGTTAGGTGACTTAGCTAATGAGTAATAAAAGGAACACTTGAGGGAGAGGTGGGGTGCACTTTTGAGGAGAGCTTGGAGGGAAAGTGAAGAGGCACGATTTCCAAGAGAGAGTTTGAACTGAGGGAAAGAGTAGCAGCAAGAGGGGATTGGCATGCATCCCAAGGAGGGAATTGGCATGCATCCCAAGGAGGGGGTTGGCATGCATCACAAGAAGGTTTTCAGCATTGTTTGCAGTCTTGTACCATACAGCAGCTGAAGGTGGGTTGTACAGCTAATATAAAGCACAGATATTGATGCAGCGGATGTTTGGCATGATTTCCAAGGTGTTTTGCTGAGAAAGGATCATACAGCTGAGTATTGTAACTTACAGTCAAGTCTGGGCACAAAAATCAAGGGTAAACCTGTTGTATTTTTGTTGTACAGGACCGTACAATTGCACAGAAATCGAGACAGCTTTTGTGGGCACACAAATCGAGGTGTTTTGTGTAGATTTAGTGAGATAAGTTGTTGTATTTAATGTTGATAATCTTGCTGCTGTAAACTCGCAATTTTTCCTTGAGCTCAATAAGAAGAAATCTCCTTGACTGGTTTTCCCATTGTGGGTTTTTCCAGGGGCATTGCCCAGAAAATTCCTTGTGTCAAATGTGTTGAATGCTTGAGCTCAATAAGAAGAAATCTCCTTGACTGGTTTTTCCAGGGACATTGCCCAGAAAATTCCTTGTGTCAAATGTGTTGAATGCTTGTCCATTGTTCATTTTTTCCGCTGCTATATTTTCCAGATTACTTAGTCACTTGTATTTCTGCTCATAGTTCCAGTAAAATGCATGTGATTCCATTGCTTTATTGGTGAATAACTATTGGAGATCGAAATCTATTATTGATTAAGTGTTTGAGGGATGATTTTCTAACAATGATGACACCATACAACAAGAGTTTTGTGGGAAATTTCAGACAAGGTCAATGCTTACTACCTAGGAAACCTTGTCCAACTATTAGTTGAAAAAGGATAATAGAACTAAAAGGAAGGATGGGAAAAATCAACAATAGACGTGATGTGCTTCTCATATCCTTTGTTGGGCATCTCTTACAAAAAACAATTAAATCTCCCATTTCATCATTTTGATTTTGCCTATCAAGCATTTTTAGAAAACACTGCAAGGATTTGCTTATGTAATTAGTTGCCATATTTGAAAATCTTTCTCACATGGCATGAATTGATGTTGTTTTAGCACACAAGTTCATTTAACCCTACCTAGAGATTAGGAGACTATTGTCAACATTCCCCCTGGAATTTTATCTAGGTGTAAAGAAGCATTCCCACATGAAACAAGATTTAACTTTTTTGAAGATGTTAGATACCAAAGGAGAGATTAAACATGAGAAAATTTAGACATCAAAAGAAAAACTCAAAGTATGATTCCAAAAATACAAAGGTGCACTCTCATGGAAGAACCTATCCCAGCAAAGCACCATCCTTCTATGGATTCTCTAGTCACAAGCATAACCTAGTAGTTTTCCTTGATCACAAATAAAAACATGTTGGATGTGGAGTAAAACTATACTAGAAATGTCAACAGTGGCTTGTCGGGTCAGTGAAAGGAGGGCACTAATACTACCCCCGCTAGGGTTCAGTCTGTCCAATGACATGCTCGTTCTTGTGCTTGTGCTCATGTTTGCACAAGTGCTAGCAAAAGCAGTTGGGGCCAGGTACAAATCCTAGGCAACTTTTCATGGCTTCACAGCTAAAGGAAGCTTGCGTAGTTGAATGTTGCAAGCCAATATGGCTTCATTGATTATATTCTCATGTTGGGAATGTGCAATCTTTCCACATTGGGACACGAGAAACATCTATTTATTTTGTATTTTTTAAGGCATTGTCTAACTGTCCTACATTTTGGCCTTTTTCACCGGAATCCAGCGACACAAATCTGCATGAAATCTCAATTTTTTTTGTTTAAATTGCATTTCTGAATGCAGAAATGGATTCGGGGTGTTGAAAAACCCCTGGGGCACTTGGATTATACAGAATTAACCACTCACATCTGCAGATCCAACAATTGCGTACCGGATTTCTGACAAAATTAAACAGAAAAGATCACCGGAAAAAGGCCAAAACATAGAACAGTTAGACTACGGCATTTTTTAATGCTTGCCAGGGTTTGTCGATATTTTCACCAATGTTGCCAAGAAATTGTATTTCGGACTCTCACCAATTTTTCCAACAATGGTACTATAAATTGCATCATTTTTATTGAAATCTGGAAAACAGGGTTAGAATATCTGCATAAGAATGCCTGGGTAAACCGTTAAACATTTTGTTGTAGACAGGGGCAGCTAAGCTAGAAGCATCTTGGTCAAAAACCCATCTCTTTGAGGTGTCCATCTCTTGGGTTCTTGTCAAACTGAAATTAATGGCATCTAAAAGGAAAAATTTATTTACCTGTGTAAGACAAGGATTTCAGCAAGGATGATTTTCATCCAGGCCATTAATCTCAACTGGTGACAAACAATGCATATTAGCATATACCTTCCATGAGCAATAGAAGGTTGTTGTTAAGATAAGATAAGATAATTTTATTAATGTCCAATAAATGACCACAAACGTAGGTCAATGGGACTGAAAGGGGGGTGTGAAAAAAATTAACTTATTGTTGTAAAAAGAATAGGGGAATTGTGTGCCACCCATTCTTTCTTTGATCCTTCGTGAATGACATTGTTCTGTCACGTCGTGGATTCTCCAGTTATTTATCCAAAAAAATTCCCAGAGGACAGTCCTTACAACTAGATACAGTAGAGTTGTGGAAGGTTTGAAATTAATAACAAAATAATCTCCCACCACGAATAACTAGCAATAAACAAATATTTCTATGGCAACCAAGGATAAACCACTATAAGGCTTCTTCTGTGAAAAGTAGAGTCACTTGAATACTCCTGTCTTATAGTAGTCATTTTAATTTTTTACCCACTACCTGCTTCCTTAAAAGGTTAAGCCCTAAAACCAAGGTAATTAACAAATGCATGAGCTGCATTGGGCTGTGGAGACAGTAGATTTCCATTCAATTAACTGACGCTTCACATCTAGAAGGAGGCACAGCGAGAATTGCAAGGATGCCTGGTGGCAACAATTTAGACACTAGAGCATACCATTTGGGATTAACGATCTGGAGCATGACTCGTGTAATGTTCCATATAGGCTTAAGTATGGAATTTCATCCCAAAGTTTTTTGAATCAACACCACAAAATAATTTTCCGTATCTTACTGAGTTCACCATTGTATTATAATAATAGATACAGTAAGAGATATTGCATTCACTGTTCTGAACTAGTTGCCAACGGGGCATTGGTTCATTAATGAGGTCAGACTGTTCAGCTGTCCACGAGTGTTCATTCTCATCGTGGTCTGCACCACCTGCATGAGATGAGTTTATATATATATATATATATATATATATCATCCCTGAGTTTTTCTTATCGGCGGAAGTATCCATGACTTCCATTGCCATGACTTTGCAGGAGGTGATCAACCCATCTCAACCAGAGTCTTTAGATTCAGAATATGTTCTACTTTGTGAGGTTCCATTGAACCAATCGTTCAACGTATCTATAGAATCCTATTGGGATCACAATCGTATTCACAATTCCAAAAGCAGGACCGTTTTCTATAATTCCCGAACGGTTCAGACATCGAGGGTTTAAAAAGGAAAAATGATGCAACAATAATGTCCATTTAGGCACCATAAATTTCAAAACATGCTTATAAAAAATGTTCAAATTGGAAGCAAAAGATATCGTGTGTGGGCAGCCCACAAATTACAATTTTAGGGGAAAATGCAGAATAGAAAATAGTAAATACCCACTTGGCAACTGAGCACTCCTCCAACTTCTTTCCAGCTTCCATCCCAGATGCACAGGTCTAATCTCTCTTTTATTCTTATTAAAACCCAAATGGAATGTAGAATCAAACACCTCTGAAACAGGTTATCTTCATCGTTCTTTGTTCCAGAAACTATGGCACCAAGCCCTTCCCTGCTTTATTTGATCAGGTGTAGAAGGAAATCCAATGCACAAAAGACGGCCAAAGCTGTCTTGGTGATTGTAGATGGGATCAAATGCTTCGGCTCTTAGCAAAATTTGCATTCAAGGCTGTGTAAACAAATGGTGCCTATTTTATGAGCAACGCGTAGAGGTCGGCGTTCACATGGGGTCGTTTCATGGAACCCCTCTCTATGCTTTCAGAGGCTGCCTTGGTACAGGATTTTATGCATTTTGCGATGTTTGCCAAAGGTTACCATGGGTATGGTTGACGATGAGCCTATTTCCATAGGTAAGCACAATTACTATTATTTTGTTCATTGTAGATGGCATGAAAGAGGGGTGTCAATGTAGAATGAAATGTCATGATTTTCCATCTTACGTATACATATAATAATAAGCAATATCGCATAGTTAAAGTTAGTTTACAGTTAAAGATAGTTTACAATGCAAGACATCAAAATTGTCAACGATATTAGTATTAAAGTTAGGGAGGATGTGATATTAGTATTAAAGTTAGGGAGGATGTTATCACAGTAAATTGGGGCCTACACTTCAAGACCAGGGTTTAGATTGGCATACAAGGAGGAAATAGTATTAATGTGGAATGAAATCCCAACATAGAGATCATTTGTGAATTATTATAGCTCAAGTTTGTTGATCTAAAGTCTCCTCCAAGCATTATATGTGTCATTCATGGCATCAATCCCAATTGCAGAAAGTATCGATATGCAACCAAGGGTAGGGTAAGTATAATGTGGGATGAAATATCCCACCATAGAGATATGTTATTATAGTAATATCTTGTTTTACATCGTATAGATAACACAGAGGACCCATGAGGCATGACATCAATATCATTGGTGACATTTTATCAAAATGAAAGAGGATATTATCACATCAATATTCAGGGACTTGCATCCTAAAACCAACTTTTGGATTGGGAAAGGTTTTTGCACAAAAGACATTATTGATCAAGAGAATGACATAATGAAAGTCACTCTCCTTCTTGTAAATGATACACCACAAAACGAAGTCACAAGCTTATACTAGAGAATGATGGTACACAACCTTCAAGTGTGGAGTGACTTAAAAAGTGGACAAACTCAACCTTTCCAGTGAGTCTATTTTTTTTTCGATAAAACAAAGTTCCACTCCGATCCACTCATTTTTTTGAAATCCCGACGATATGAGTCTTTTTTAATTGGGTCAAATCTCTTAAGGGAAAAGTTTATGTCAATTAGGTGGAACTATAACTTCCAATAAAAATTCTTCTAAAGTTAGGGAAGAATTTTGAGTTTGTCCTGACATGAGATCTCTCCCCCGGTGATCAGTTGGGGGGGTCATGGGTTTGCCTCTCTTGATCCCCTTGGGGTTAGGCTCCATAATCAAGGCCGACGGTTTACCTCGTTTACCATCCATTAAATATGGGGAAGTACTCGGAGGGTTTCCCATGATTTCTTCCATCGAAAAAAAGTAAGGCTTGCCATTGGTATGGACATCACATGAAGAACAACCATGGGCTAAAGAGAAAATGTCATTGATGTTAGTACTAGAGTAAGGGAGAACGTTATCATGTCAATCCATGGACTTATGCTCTAAAGCTAACTATTGGATTAGCAAAGCTTTTGGTGCATGTAATGCTTTATAAACCACATAAGTTTAACAATTGTTACAACGTGTAAGACTATTCACAACACAAACATCAAGCACACGCAAATAATTGGAAGAAGAGAGTTAATGTGGAATGAAATCCCAATATAGGGATATGTCAAAGCAGTTGCGGTGTCCTTGCCCATCTCTCCTGGCCATGGTATAGGTAGCCACAATTCAGGGCTTTCAAATGTCGGCCCTCAAAGCCCATATCCTACAATACCAACTAAGTAAGCCTCCCAGGGAGGACCTGAATTATATAAAATGCACACACAAGAGTGATAATTAAAATGCAATGGAAATAAATAAACATGGATTAATATATTGCATGGAAACCAAATGCCCATTACCATATTTAAGCATAATCACACACAGCATGCAAAATACATGGATTTTCGTAACAAAAAATAACATCATTTTTCATATTCATAAACAACAATAGTGCACTTGTCTTTTAAATGGAGTTGGTCCAAGAAACTGGCTATGTATAAGCAATTTTCCACCCACCATAAGTATCCAGTGTAAATACCACCCCCCAAATTGGGTGATGAGGCCACCCAGGCTAAGGAACCAAGCTACAAGCTTCTAAATCACTCAACCCAACTCATTTTCTCTCATGCTCAACCAACCTACTCGTTATAGAGCACTCCAAGCATCTCATCCAACCATCAAATAGTCATGTCACTCTCTTCCGCCACCTCACACAACACAAGGAAGATCTTCTCTTTCTCTACTCAATAGTCCCTTTTGGATATTCTTCCTCCATTGCTCTTCAATGTGAGCAAAAAGAGCCCAATCTGCTATATGCTTTCAAGAAATTGCCTGCCAGAGTAATACTTGGCTCTCAAGCATCCAAAGATCAACAAACTCATAGTGGGTGATGGATTCCTACCTTGCTCAACCTATATGCTCATCTACGACAATCTATCTTTCACCAAAAGTCTACAAATTCCTCTTCGTAGTGCTGATTTGGTCAATTTCCTATTTGGTTAATGGTTAGCAATGGAGAGAACAACATGAGCAATATAGAGCATGAATGTGGGAATACTATAAGGAATGCTAGAGTGAATGGCAATGAGAGGCTCAATATTACTTCTAACAAAAGGAATGTGGGACTCTTACACTTCTCTATGATGATTATACTCAACCCATGTTTTCAGAACTATGTGAGAAGACTTCCCTACCAAACACTTCCATTCAATGATTGGTTTTATAAGTAAATGGAGGTGGATGGCTTTGTTTAAGGGATAGGGTGGAAAATCCCACAGGGATGTAGACCGACTGGCAAGTGTTGTGTTAATGAAGGAAATATGTAACAAAGGTCTCAAGTTCAATTCTCACCTGACTTACCCGTGCCCCATGCTTGCGGGTTGTGTGGACACACCTGGAGGTTATAGTGGTAGTAGACAAGAATCGAGTACCCCATGTCACGTGAGTACGAGAACCACCTGAGTTGTTGATTCTACTAGAAAAAAAAAGGGGGATAGAGTGGAAAGGGATGGAATCTACAATAACACCCGGCAATATATGATTTACTTTCCATAGACGAGATCTACAACCAACACTTGGCAATATATGATTTACTTTCCCATAGACCCCCTTTCTTCTTTCCCTCTTGTGGAATCATAGCACCTCTAATGCTCTCCACAACCACCTTGGACCGTTATATATTGTACTCCAACATTGATATTTACACCACTTGAGTTCACCATGGCAAGCTTACCACGTGGTCTATAGAAGTACATTTACATCATACATGCTTGGCCATTCACTAGTTGGTCCTCAACCTTAAGCTCTGCACTAGGAATCCATACTAGCATACTTACAACATCAATAAATGGGGTCATTTATTTATTCTCGGATGGCTTAACTCCTATCATTATAACCATTCATTTACAAAACATACATGATCTCTAATACATTATGGGGGTCAAAATTGGGGTATTACAATGGTAATAAGACTTGCAATTATTATGGACGCCGTATATATAACAACCACAGGGCAAGCGGGGTCCACAAGGAATAACATTGAAATCGTCAGTGATGTTAGTATCAAAGTGAGGGAGAATACTTACACTCCAAAGTAACTTTTGGATTAACATAGCTTTTCGTGCAAGTAATATCTTATAACACGGTGGAATCATTATTGGCAAATACATGCTCATTGTTGGTTGGTATGCCTCTTCTCTATTGATGATGAAATAACAATAAGGTTCATACTCAAAATGTAAACTACTTGCAACACGGGAGTTCATTACCTAACAACTATATGGTAATAGTGGAAAAAGATATATCTTGAAGCAAAGACCATAGAGGGTTGTGGCCAAATCCAACAATGAACAACTAGGTTCCTTGAAGAAAACCTCGCTTGGAAGCCTTGGGACCTCTAGCACCCACAAAATACCTCCTCAAAACAAGGTCCTGAGATGTTGCATAAATTTACGAGGTCGGTTGGTGTATACTAATCGCAAATGAATTGTGTCTTCTCAGGAACCACATGCACCCCATTGATATCCATAATAAAGTCCAAGTACTCGATGCACTCTATATTGAGTTGCATTTGTCTAGGATAGAAAATAGTTATTCATAATGAATTGTATTGTGATTTTGCTAACGTGTTGGATGTGTTCTTCTCATGACTTGCTAAAAAGGTAATACATCATCATGGTTAAGAATAACAAATGTACTTGACAATAGTTGGAGAGCATTGTCCATCAAATGAAATTTACATGTGTGTAGACCTGATGATATTACAATCCACTGATACAACTTATCCTTCACTTCAAATGTAATCTTCCAAACATCTTAAGGGTCAATCATGACCCAAAGTGTTATGGCTCAAGGGGGCATATACGGGGTTAAATGTATATGATATGATCCCAAGGGGGGGCATATATCGGGCTAAATGTACATGTAATGTGTAATTGTATATATAATAAGGTCGGACTAATAGTAAAGGGGCCTCATGTGTAGTGTGTGAATAAGTATATATATAGAGATCGTGTATTCATTATTGAGGGTATGGAATTGTGATGTATGAATGTATTTGGATATTTGGAGGACATTCTCCTATTATTTAAGGAGTTATTGTGTAACTCATATATCTTATCTATATTGAAGTTGTTCTCCACACTCACATTGCTATACATGGTGTGTACTTCTGGTTTATACTGATATCTTAAGTATTTGGAACATAACATTTGGTTTCAAAGCATCGATCTTGGGGTTTTGCTTCTTCAAACAAGCCATCTTAGCATTTTCGTTATAAAAAAAATTCTAGGATGTTTCAAATAGCGAAATTTGGAAGTTAATTAGAAGAATTATCTAGATACATATGGTAAAACATTTAGGTTCTGGGTCGCTACACTTTCGGAGATACAACTCGTAGAATTTAGGGCTATTTACTAACCCCTAAAATCAATCTCAAACAAGTAATTTTGGGAATTTCACTATAACTTTTTCTTAATGATGTTTCATACTGTGAAATTTGAGAACACTGAGAAAATATGGTGAATTTCACCTGTTAAAAAATTTAGAGTTTGGAACATTTTAATTTCTGAGATATAGTATGTGGAAGGTAGGGTTATCTAACCAATTCTATAACTAGTCTCAAACATGTGTTCTAGGTAAAATAGCCTTATCTTCTTCGATGAGGATCTAAATTTAGTGCCACCAGTTGCATTTAAAATAGGACAATCCATAGTATTTCTGGTATAAATTTCATAATCAGGTATTAAATATTGGACACGTGGCATTATGTACAAGTTCACTCTCCATAAATGGAAAAAAAAAACAACAAGGTTTGGGAAAGTTAACATAACTTTCACTTGGCACATCAAATTTTGGTCAGACCTGTGGCATTGTAGAGAACAAATGTCAGAGTACTATAGGCCGAAATTTCAGACTCACAAGGACCAAAATTTCAAAAATACATCAAAAGGAAGGTCGGTTAGAAGGACATACTCCAAATCAGAGTTTCAAAGGTGCGTTCACTTAAAACTATCATAACTTTTGATTGAGATGATTCAAAATCCAATGGAAAGAGAAAACATAGAAGATTATATTAGAACAAGGATTACAACTATTTGAGATCATTATCTTAATACACTAAGGTTGTAAGTTAAGGGTTGGACTTAGACCTCAATTAAGAATCAATGGAAATACCACGATTTTATGGAGATAGAGATAAAGATTAAATCAGTCCTATGAAATGGTATGGTTGAGGATGGTAAAGAAATATGGTATGACTCCTTTAAGGGCAAGAACTTATTTTTTGGGTGAAGTTGGGAAGTGGTGGATGAGTATTGATATTGATACTAGATGGAACATCACATGGGAAGAATTTGAAGAACTTTTCTCAAATAAATGGATCAAGGATACAAAAAGGGAGGAGATGTATAAAATGTGAGAGGAGTTAAAAGAAGCAAAAGAAGAGATCAAGAAGAAGGGTGGTGAGCTATCTAAGATACGAGACCTTAATGAAGCACTTATCAAAGAAGTTGAAAAAATAAAATAGGGAATGAGTAGTAAAGGGAAGTGGGAAAATGACGAGTCAAGGGAAGAATTGAAAAAGAAAGATGAAGAGATATGTAGATTACAAAACCATCATAAAAAACTATTGGACGAGGTTAAGAGATTGGAAGAAGAAAAGAAGAATTATCAAAACCTGGAAGAAACAAGGATCTTGGATGAAGAATCTACCAAAAGACTTGAAGAGGAAATTTGCAAGAAGGTCAAGGAATCCCTAAATATTGATGAGTTAAAATCGTAAATGCAATTTGAAATTGAAGAAGGATGTCAGAATTCGATAAATGGGGTGATGTTGCAACTTCAAAAGGAGAAAGAAGACAAGATTCAAGAAGGTCACCAGAAGATACTTGAAGAGGTTGAACTTCATCTAGAGGATGTACATGCCAAATATGATGGCATTATCTCCAAGGCTAGAGTAATCATAGACCAAGAAAAGAGGATAGAGGATGTCGTGGTCTCTGAAAAGAAGATAGAATAGATGTGTCTGCAGAGTGAACGAAAACCGTCAAATGTGAAACCATATCGACATCGTCATTACTGGGAAAGATTTCAAGGAAGACAAGAAGGTCGATATTGGCATTATCAAGGAAGAAGAAGGAATACTTGTCAATATTTATGTAACAAGGCATTACAAAACCACTCTTCAACAAGCTATTATCATAGACCAACAACCACTACAAATTGGAGAAGTTGCAACAACAATGCATGGAATCAAAGGAAAGAAAATTATGCAACAACTAGCCACCAAGGACTAAGACCGAAAATAATTGATTTTGGATGGATGGATCATCATCAATGTAACGAAGAAAGGAGAAACATCATAAAATCACATTACATGGTTTCATCACAGGTGAATCCTTTAATTGCAAAGCTTTGAGGACACATCTTTTTGAAGGAGGGTATTATGTTATGACCCAAGGGGGGCATGTATGGGGTTAAATGTATATGATATGACTCTGAGGAGAGGGGGCATACACGAGGCTAAATGTACATGTAATGTGTAATTGTATATGCAATAAAGTTGGCCTAATAGTAAAGGGGCCTTGTGTGTACTGTGTGAATAGGTATACGTAGAGATCATGTATTCATTGTTGAGGGTGTGGAATTATGATGTATGAATGTATTTGGAGGAGGTTCTCTTATTCTTTAAGGAGTTATTGTGTAACTCATATCTCTTATCTATATTGGAGTCGTTCTCCTCGCTCACATTGTTGTACATGGTGTGTACTTTCGGTTTATACCGATATCTTAAGTATTTGGAACATAACACAAAGGTAGTCAAAATGTGTGTCAATCCTAGTAAAGAATTTATCTCCTTACAATGATTAGAGAGGAACATCAATATGGGGAATTGGGTATCAATTATTTATTATGGTTTTGTTTAGGGTGTTATAGTCAAAGTACATGTGCCATAATATGTTTTTTCTTCGACACAAGCAAAATTGGCCTACCACATGGTGAGTTGCTCAATTGAATGTGTCATTTTTGTAGGAGGTCATATATCTATTATTGAATCTCATTGTTCTTGGACAAGGACTTTTGATACAATGATTTGTTCAATAATGGATATCTACAATGGATTGGAACTCTATAGAGATCTTTAGAGGCATATGTATATTCCTCCATAAGTTCTTATTACTACTTATGCTATACAAACTGTTGAGTAGAGGATACTTTGGTAAGCACCATGATCCTCTAAAAAATGATTGGCTATAAACTCAACAAGAGGAATTTTGTGTATGATTGATTAATTTATGACATTGTTTAGCTAAAAACAAAGTGATATTCAATTTAGGTTTTACCTTTCGCATGTAAAATAGTTATCCCTTGATCTTGAGGATGGCTCTCTGGTGTCTTAACTAAAACATGCCATGTTTCTCCCATATGTAATATCAAGTCAACAACCCATCGCATATCTTTGAAGGTGCAACATCACAAATTACCCTATCTTTCTAATGGTACATGGCAGACAAGAATGTCCATTGCCTGGTAACATGTATCTCCTTCTTAGAATGGAGCCATTTGATGTTGCAAGGCCATGGGTGGGGTTGGGTTGATAGCTTGAGTCATTGTATAATGACCATGGAAATCAAACTCTTTTGATACCCATTATCAATAATAAAATGGAGAAGTTCTTGATGTGCCTACATATGCATGTGAAACAATCGCTCTCTTTCTTCCTCTAGTTTAGTGGTGCTCGATATGGGAGTTGAGTCCATGTGCATTACAAAGACAACGTCATTGGAGGATTCAAATGGAAATGCAATAATTTAATTACCCTTGTTGTAGTTCTATGCAGAGAAAACCATGACTTGCACTAAAAGAGATTTATGGAAATTACAATCCTTATTATCATGCTTGGATATCTCACCAAAAGAGATCTATGGAAATTACAATCCTTATTATCATGCTTGGATGTCTTATGAGAGTTGCACCAAATACCATAATCTTTTATTTCCTTTTGTTGGCACTTACTCATGTAGTTTACTTTTGTTGGCATAGAGGATTTAGTATGCAATGTAGTGTTTAATCCAAATGGGTCCAAGTAATGTATCCAATTTCATTTTGAACAATGGGTTGAGTTCAACATGCAGAAGTCACCTACTTTGCAATGTTAATGGTCATGAAGCCTTCACCAAACCCTTAGCAACACCATGTTAGCCTTGGAGAAGCTTGTGAATACCTTAAAAAATGGCCAACGCAAGTAATGCAGAGCTTCAACCATTTGAAGGAATGCAAGATTTGAAGCAAAGGTGTTACCTCCACACTTTGCAACTCGAGAAAGATCATTGAAAATGACCAAGGCAAAAAAAATGCAAAGCTTTAGGGCTATGTGGAACATTGGGCATGTAGAGGTTCAAATGAATAAAAGTTACCTCCATGTTATACATTATGTAAAGACTAAGGGTTATGTGAGATTGGCAATGTAGTGAAAAAGGCATGTGAAGGAATGGGTAAGTCGAAGGCAAGGTGTTACCTATGCACTCCGCACTTCGCATAAGAAGAAAAGAATAAAGCTTGAAGAGAAATGCAGAACAAAGGACTTGATCAACCTTTTCATCATGACCTTTGCATTGTTATGAAGAAGAGGTCTGGCATACATGGATAAAGAATAACAAGGCCTAAATGGAAGATGACATGGCCAGATTAGATGGAGATATGTGTATAGTTCAATGAATCAAGAAATGACATGTAGTTAATAGTAACCCCATAGAAGGATCAACACCCAAATATGTTACATGAGAAAGTTATATTGGAAGTTTCATGGGCAAACTTCAGGGCATCTTCAAAGAAGATGGAAGAGGCAATTGTAACTACTTCTTGGGTCTCTTGGCATTCCAAGGGTGATGGAACCATTATAGAAACATAATAAAGAGGTCAATTGAAGACAAATAAACAAAGGGAGAGCTAGAAAGTTGGAGACAACTCAAAGACAATTGGAAGGCAACATTGGTTGTTTGGTCAATCCCTTAGTCTTCATAGTAGAAGGTAAGAGGGATGATCGATGTCAAGGGCTCCAAAACTTAATGAAATCATCTACATGAGCCGAGGATAGTTCCAAAGATGATGAGAAGGAGAGTTAACCATTGAGTATGTCCACATATGGAGCAACACCATTCATATGCAGGTAGGCAACAATTTTGAAGAAGATGAGAAGAACACTCAAGCATTGAGTTTGTCCATGTCTAAAACAAGAATGTCCCTAAGCTCAAAATGGGCATGCAACAATCATAGACATAGAGTGTGACTCAAAGCACTAAAGAAGATGGATTTGGTTTAGAAGAATTACGCTTGAGAAGGATTGATAAAGAGAGAAAACAATAGAAGGTGAGATAATAAGATGAAAATCTTGTTTTCTAAAGCAGGGCACAAATCATCTCACCGTCTTTATTTTTATCTCCACTCAAATTTGATTCTATTTTCCAGAGCCATGTTACAATTATGAATAGATTGAGATGATAGTAGCATGGGACTATTCCAAAGACCAAGAGGACAAAACGCAAAATGCAAGCTTATCCTAGGTGGAACAAATATTGTTCCAAAGCTATAGAAGGTTGTCTCTAAGAATGTAGAAGGATAGTAAGAACACTCACAAAGAGTGTGTTCACTTGCATGTAAATCCTCTTATAAAGGAAGAGTCAAAGAACCCATTTTAAGTTGGTTTTCCCATTTGGGTTTCTAGGGTAAAATATTTGTGGTATCAAAACATGAGTTCAATAACACTTAGAGAAGGACCTATTAGGGCTAGAGCTTTTGTGGGACTCAAAAGTATTCAAATATAGAAGTGTGATCAAATATGGGTCCAAGCAATGGATCCAATACCACTCTAAACAACGGGTTGAGTTCAACACACAAAAGTCACAACCTTTGTAG
The DNA here is from genome assembly GCA_010110895.2 of Picea sitchensis. Taxonomy (NCBI): domain Eukaryota; kingdom Viridiplantae; phylum Streptophyta; class Pinopsida; order Pinales; family Pinaceae; genus Picea; species Picea sitchensis. Next base: position 29,941 of record SNQJ01S0052489.1, read on the forward strand.
GTATAATGACTGAGAATCTTTCACCAAAACCTTCGTAGCATCTTGTTAGGCTTGAAGAAGCTCATGAATGCCTTAAAAAATGGCTAAGGCAGGAAATGTGAAGCTTTTGCTATGCAGAGGAATGGAGTTAGAGCAAAGGCATTACCTCCACACTCAGTACCTCGAGACAGAACCTTCAAAAATGGCTATGGTAAAAAAGGGCATGGAGCTTTAGCGATATGTAGAGTTTTCAACATATATAAGTTCCAATAAGTTGGAGTTGCATCCATGCTTAACACTTCACAAAGTCTAAGAATTGGGTGGGGAAAGGCATGGGGAGGAATGGGTAGGTTGAAAGTGAGGTTTTACCTCCATGCTCCGTGCTCCACATATGAAGAAAAGACTAAGGCATAAAATGCAATGTGGAGCACAAAATGTAGAGAAATGTATGAAGAGAAAGCATGTGAAGCAAGGACCTTAACATACTTCCACATTGTTATAAAGAACATGGGATACATACATGGACAAAGAAGACTAAGCCCTACCATGCTAATGATGTGGCCATGGAAGATGGTGACAAGTGTACAACCCAGTGAACTAGGAAATGCCATGTGGCATCCATGTAGGTAATAGTGATATTAAAGAAGAATTATAACACCCAAAATATGTTATAGGATGCAATTGCATTAGGGGTTTCACTAGTAGAATTCAAGGCGTCTACAACAAAGATGGAATAGGAAGTTCTATTGGTTTACTGGGTCGCTTAGCTTTTCGAAGTTGATGGAACTATTGGATGAAAATAATAAAGAGGCTCACTGAAGACAATGAAAATGAGGGAGAGGTAGAGAGTTTGAGACAACTTGAAGGTAGCATGGGTTGTTTGGATGATCCCTTGGATTTCATGGTAGGGGGTATGAAAGAGGACCAAGGCAAAGGGTTCTAAAACTTAGTGAACCCATTTGTATAAGTTGAGGATAGTTCCAAAGATGGTGAGAAGAAGACTCAAGCATTGTATTTGTCCACACCTGATGAAATTCTATCCATAAGTAGGTAGGGGATAGTTCCTAACATGGTGAGGAGATGACTTGAGTACTAAGTTTGTCCATGATTATAATGAGAACATTCATGAGCTCTAAATGGGCATGCAACAATCCCATACCAACAATGTGACTTGAATCACTAAAGAAGATGAATTTGGTTAAAAATATTTGGGCTAGAGAGGGAACAATAGAAACAAAGAAAATAACTAAAAGGAGAGAGTAGAAGATGAAAAGATTGTTCTCCAAGGCAGGCACAAGTCATCTTGCCATCTTTGTTGTTATTTGTACTCATATTTGGGTCTAATTTTTTGAAGTCATGTTACAATTCTAAAGAGGGAGATATGATAGTAGTAGAGGACTATTCCAAGGACCAAGAGAATGAAAGGTAAAATACAAGATTTTCTTGAGTGGAATGAAGATTCTCCCAAAACACTAGCAGATTATCCCCAAGAATGTAGAAGGAGAGTAAGAACACTCACCAAGAGTGTGGCCCCTTGCATGTAAATCCTCTTATTAAGGAAGATTCGAAGAAGCCATTTTAAACTAGTTTTCCCCTTTGGATTTCCAAGGTAGAACCTTTTTTTTGTTAATTAAAATGTATGTTATTGATTTCTTCAACACTATTTTTTACACTTACATTATAGTTTTCTATATTACACAATCATAATTAATGCACAATAGACTAACAAACGAAGATAACTATTTTATTTTCCTTCCTCAAAATTTAATTAAGGTTTATGTTGGTGAATTGACTCAATCAGAAGTTGAGTGATGATAGATTAGGTTGTTTGAATTATGATGACCTAGCCTCTTCTTGGAATTTTGTCATTATTTGTGGCATTCTACCATTGGTTGTGATGTTCACCACAAGAGTTGGTGCATTACTTGGATTTATGCTTATGCTCATTCTTTCACGTGAACTATGCATCTATCAACATCTAGATGAGTAGGAATTCCAACTTTTGGTTGTTGTGCTAGTGTAGTCCACTACGGTACTTGAGTATTAAATTTGTCTCCTCCTCTTTGATGAACATACAAGCCATGAGGACATTGAACTTATTATTTTATTTGTTCACGAAGAAACATTATGCTAGCATAGTTGTTGTCACCTCTTGCACTATTCCTCTTGATGTTTCGATAGATATTACTTATCGTGCACCACTTTCATCAAGTCATCACAAATATTGATGGACTCACCATGCATCTCACACTACTATCCATGAGTCTACCACCAACCTTTAGTGGTAAGTGATATTTTCATGGTTGTAAGCTTAATTTTCTTTGCATCCTTGAGATTTGTCTACATTTTAAAAAAAATTACAAGGCGTTGAACCATTTATTTAGTGTTTTAGCATTAATTTTCTCTTCAACATGTGGGATATTGGGTTCAATCTTGACCTTGAAGGGCTTTCATCCACTAAACAACCTTGATTTGTGGCAAAATGAACCAAGTGTGTTCCAAGAAACTATCCTCTTGAAAAAAATTGTAAACTAACCAAGGATCCCTTCATTTGGTTTGTAAAGAGATTATTCTATTTTGTTATGCACAACATTAACATCAGGGGAAGTAGAGCCATTGGAGTTATTTCCTACCATCTTTGGGGATGATAAATGTATAAAAGGGCATTCAGGGGAGGTAGGATCAACCTCATGCTATTAGTACTTTGAGCTTGTTCATACATGTATGCACTTCTTATCATGATCCATGATATCTATGACAACATTATAAAGAAAAAAATATTGCAAAAGTCTTCAAAACCTTGGTCCCCAAAGATTGGTCAATGTGTATTGTTGGACTCCTTGGTGATGGTGAAGGGACAAGATACCAGAGATTCGATTTCATTCAATGATGACATATGCCAAGAAATAAGATCTTCACATATTCTAGGGCTTCCACACTTCAATCACAATCACTAGATTGTGTAGAGCACTCTGAAGTCTCCTCAAGGCTGTAATATCATTGATTCAACACGAATTGAGATTAATCACCTCATGCGTGCAATTGCTTCAACATGCGGGGATAATTCTTGAGATTATATCTTATGTTATGTTGAGCTTTACTCAACCCAATGAAAATAATTAGTATTGTGGATGCATTTTAAAAATAAATACTAAATTACATTATTCCACTTAAATGAACAGAGCATGACACATCACTCTGCATCAGATGCGACAATGTGAGAATGTGGGGACTCATCCATGATGAACAAAAGCATCAAGACCAAATTCCACATTTCACATGTGGAATGTAGAAAGGTGGAAATATAGATAAGGGAAGAACAAATCAGAAACTTGGCTTTTCACTCTAGACTAGATGTGGCAATGTGGGAATGTGGGGATTCAGTCATGAGAAGCAAGAGCAATAAGATTGCATTTCGCATGAATGTGGAGATGCATATAGGGGAAGAACAAATAGAGAACGAGCAACAAGACTCTTTGCATCTCACATTCCACATGCGAAATGCAGAAATGCAGAAATGCAAATAAGGGAAGAACAACTCAAAAAATTGGCATCACACTCTGCACCAAATGCAACGATGTAGGAATGTGGGGACTTGGCCATGGGGAAATAGAGCAATAAGCCTCTCCCCATTCCGTGTGTAGAGAGAGGAAATGTGAAAAAATATAAAAGAAAAGAAAAACAATTTTTATTATCTTCCTATTGTATATCCAAATCCCATAGGCTAGATAGATTTATTGATATTATGAACAAATCTATTAATATTGAAGACTGATGCTGGCAAAATCTTTAGAGGTTTGACAGGTAGTCTGGAAGAATACTTTTTGTATACTAATTAATAATTGAGTAGTTGAGTTAGAAAAAAAGAGAGCATAAAGTGTGACACATGCATAAACTAAACCAAAAAAGGAAAATGAGAGATGACATAGACAAAACAAGGTTGTGTGGCAGCGTAGTCCCTGCCAACGAGGTTAGAAAGCAAATTATGGAAAATGGGGTCGAATTGTAAATGACGGAAATGTTGTGCGCAACATGTATATCACGGAACATGGGGCAAAAGTAAATGACATTTGGCATGTAGAGCACCATTTATTTTTTGAAAGTATATAACAAACTACAAATTTGTTGACAGTGGAAGAAAAAATTTGGAAATTTAAATGCATTTTCCATATGGACTAGTGAAAGTTAAAAATGTATGAAGACATAAATTTAAAAGGAGATACGAAAACAATTTTATTTGAAATATGTAAAAAAAAAAGTTTGTTAAATACTATTGGAAATTTTGAAATGTATATGATGAAAATGTTGTATGCAACATGTATATCACGGAACATGAGGCATAAGTAAATGACACTTGGCATGTAGAGCACCATTTATTTTGAAATATATAAAAAAATAAAATTCAGTTACATTAAAAATTTAAATGCATTTGTCAACATGGGGTGTAAGTAAATGACACTTGGCATGTAGAGCACCATTTATTTTGAAATATATATAAAAAATAAAAGTCTGTTACATATACAAATTTAAATGCATTTGTCATACAGAGTGGTGAAAGCTAAAAATGTATGAAGACATAAATTTAAAAGGAGATAAGAAAACAATTTTATTTGAAGTATGTCAAAAAATAAAAGTTTGTTACATACTACTGGAAATTTTGAAATATACAAAAAAATTAAAGTATGTTACATATTAATCGGAATTTCAATGCATTTGTCATGTAGACTGGATTGGGGCTCCCGTGGACCATTAGAGAAATATGTACAAGAAACAAGACTGTAGAAAGAAGATAGAGTGCAATACCTAAAAAAAATAAAAATTGAAAGGTATAAGTGTTTGCCTACACATCTCTATTTAAGAAAGTGGAATAACTGGTTTGATAAACAAAGTAGGATGCGATCAATAGACTTACAGTGAGGGTACATATGTGTCCTTTGGCTATTTGCTTGCAGCTATCATTTCATTGATGTCGTCGACAACTGCGGTTTCAATGATGTCGTGGACGACTGCTGGAATCCTGGAAACTGCTTGTTGCCTTTCGTCGGCGACCTGCTTCAATTGCCTTTCAAGCCATTCTTGAATGTAGCTTCTCATTGGGGCGACGTTGATCTCATTCCATATTTTTATGTTGAAAAGATCGTTTTCTAATTCCTGGAAGTCGATAGAAAGATTGCAGAGAGCGTGATGAATTTCCTCATTCTTACTGAATATTTGACTAGCCAATCATCGACGTGAGCTTGATCAAAGTGAAGGATGTTGTAAAAAAATTCCAGAGACAAGGCCTTAAACATAGCAACCTGTTTATCGAACTCTTGTTTGGTTAAGGGCAAGGAGTTTGCGATTAAGTTGGGGTCTTGGAAGTCATTGGTTTTTGCGGCTAAGTCTGTTCCTGACAGCCTTGTGAATAATTTATCTTTCTTCGATATGGGTTGTTCACATGACTGAAGAATGAGATGCAGGTTCTTCACTTTTTCTTTCCAACATGCATTCAATTGACCGATCCGGTTTTTGGATGGAAGATCTTGTTCTCTTCTTTTTGTTTCTGTCATATTATTGACAATGGTGCCAAAAGGAAGGACCGTTTTTAAAAAGAAATTTGCTTCATCTTTTAACTCTGCCTATAAATGTTCGAGCAAACTATGTGCCTTGGTTCCAAGGGAATTGATGATTTGTGATGTTTTCCATGCCTCGGTAACCAGTTCCATTCTTTTCTTGATATTATTCTCCACATATCCTCTACAGGATGCCATCAGGGTGGAGGATGCTTTTACGTTGGCTGCAGGGGTGGCAGGCATGGCTATTGCCAAAGGATTGACAAGCAATGGCATAGGAATGAAAGCCTCTTCCAATTCCTTGACCTGGTCCTTCAGTCTGGCATTCTCGGTCTCGATGCCTCCAATGGAATCCTGAAGTGCTTCTTCGATCGAGGTGTGAAGTTGATAGATTTGGGACGGCCGCATGTTGGTAAGGACAACCTCTGAATGAGATTTTCCTTTCTTATTTTTAACATCTTTTTTCTCAATTATCAATTTTCTGGACTGGCTATAAAAAACAACGCTCTGGAACACGAAGGATTCCTCTTCATAAAAAAAATTGGAAATGGATATGTCCATTGGACGGCTATGTTGGATGGCGTCTCCGGGCTGATCAAGAAAGCAGAGCATGCTATCCATATTAGTGTCAAGTTCCATGTTCTCACTCTGCATTTCCGGCTCTTTCGCATGCCCCACATTTTTTTTCTCTTATTCTCTACTGGAAGCTTGTGAGAACTATCAATTTTATAATGAGGAGGGTCATTATTGTTAATATTATGGTAGCTGCGAGAGGTATTTACCCCCATGTGTGAACCTGACGAGAATAGAAGACTCCGGAAAGCAAGAGAAACCCTAATGAGTTGGCTAATAACCCTAGAAGCCTTGTCGGCTCAAGAAGAAAATTTATATTAGGCTATTAGCCTCCAAGAGAA
>SNQJ01S0052489.1:47158-74506 GCA_010110895.2 Picea sitchensis
TCGACATCTTCATTGTAGCAGGTTTCTCTATTTTATGAATAAAGAAGATTTGAGATGTTTTGGCTTGTCTATCTTATTGCATATGGTTGAGGTATGTTCCATGGTTATCTCTTTCTGTTATTTGCTGCATACACACATATAAAAACATCTAAACAAATAGATCAACAAACTATTTGACAAAATACCTCACTTAGAAAAAGTTTTAAAAAGACACCAAAACAGTGATGATCCTTGCATAATGGCTTGGGATCATTAAAGGACCCGATGGTTAAATTGTATTTCTCGGAAGTTTTCAGTGCAAAATGTATACCACGGAAGAGAGCATGATAGGTGGAGCGTAATATAGAAGAGGGTATGATCTGAGTCCAGTTGTAAATTTGTATATCGTGGAAGTGACGGTACTGTTCACAGGCCATGGAACAACAAAAGTCCAATCTAGAGCCCGCCTACCGGGAATTCGTGGTCGAAGAAGTGTCTTTGTCTATCGCGGAACTCCGAGGCACTTTATTAGCTAGCCAACCCATAAGTCCGACTGTGCGAAACTGTGGGTGTTGTTTGTAGGGCATGGAACTATAGGGGAAATGCTTTGCCCTTTAATATAGCATATGTGGTGCAAATGTGGTATGGCTCGTTTTAGCACTTTTCCATCCGTAAACAAAGGCAATCTTGAGCCCTCCAACCCTGGAGCCCGTGTGTCAATTTGTATATCGCGGAGGTCCGAATGTTGTTTAGAGGTCACGGAAAAGTAGAAGAGCAATGTTGAGCCAACCAACGCGCAAGTCCGCCTGTTGATTTGTATATGGCGGAACTTTGGGTGCTACTTGTAGGACATAGAACAATAGAGGGCCAATTTAAAGAAAGGGGAAGCGCTCGTTGGAAACGTGTGAATCCGCCAAGCCGTGCAGCAAGGAATTTTCGAAAAAAAATGATTAAGTAACTAGGAAGAGAAACTACAAGGAATAAAAGAGTGGGAAAATAGAAAAGCGGAGGGCAGTTTTCATAAGCGCGAGTTGGTTTCAAAGAAGCCCCATTGTTGCAAAACCATCATTTTCTACTAATTGTCAGCAAATGCATTGTTGAAGATTAGATTTTACTGCAACCTGTGAGTGTAAATATGTTCTTGATACATTCTTCCATGACTGTAACATATTAACTTAACTATTAAACTTCATTTTCTACTAATTTCCAGCAAATGCTTTGTTGAAGATTAGATTTTATTGGAACATGTGGGTGTAGCTATGTTCTTGATACATTCTTCTATGACTGTAACATATTAACTTAAGTATTAAATTTCTTGCATTATGGGTTGTTAGCATTAAAACTTAATAACTGCATGTCTAGAAACAAGAATGACGATTTTGTTGCAAGATTGTACATTGGTATTGCTATGTTCTATCTGCATTACGAATATAATTGAACGTTGGTTTGAAACTGTGTGAAATCCATTTTTTGTTTGCATAAAAGGCTGGTGGATTGACACAGTACATTGTCATATAATTGTTACATGTTCCATCTTAGAAAAAATAACCTAAGTAAACACAATATCCAAGAACTACGATAGCACCGAACCATGCCAATGAGAACAGGCATTAAATCCAGAAAAGAAGCAACAACGAAGACTCCCAGGAATTTTTTTTTAATAGCAAATCCATTTAAAAAAATAAGAAAAAATCGAGTATTGTACATTTATCCCTAGAAATTGGACCCAGTTCTTCGGGCCAAAACATTGAACGTATTTGCCACAAACACAGGCATGGGATCCGTAGTATGCAACATCCTTACAGTTTTCTCCTCGATGAATCATCCTGTGGTGAAATTGATAGTTTTCAGAAGCTTCCCATGAGGAAGAAGACAAAAAACGTTGTAGGGAAAATGGAATAACCCTTAACAGAAACTACCTTTGCATAGTCGAAAAAAATTCAGGGACAGGTTGCACGTGAAATTTCAGAGGTCCAAATTAGTCCATTATGGGTGGAAGGAGATGACTAGTAGAAAAATGCCTTGCAGCAGTGAGAGTTCTGGACCTGATTCCCGAAGATGTTAATTGTATATCTAGAGAATAGGACAGTAGTCCCGCAAGTGAATAATTTTTTGGCTTGAAATATATCTCTGGGAGCATCAACATATCATTTCTTTAAAGTGAAACTCTTCCACCCAGAATGAACTAATTTGGAACTCTGGAATTCCTACTTTCATGCTGTAAAGCGGCTATTGCGTTCAACGTCGGTTTCTGTTCTGAAACTCCTTTTGGTGTTGTCAGGACTGCCATCACTGAGCCGGGAAGTTCCGCCTGTTATGGTTGATTTCAATTTGGGCGCAGGAGTGGGAAGAGTCTTTGCATTGCCATCATCCATTGCCATATCATCTTCTTCCGGCTCAGAATCCATGACATCAACCTCTGCGCCAACCATGAATACAATTGGGCAGGTTCTTTGAGTAGGTAGGGTTGCCTTGGAATTCTTTGGCTTGAAATATATCTCTCGGTGTACCAAGGGACCATCTCCTTTTTTGCTCCTGGGCGGAGGGAGATGAGCAGTAAGAATATGCCTTGGAATAGTGGAACCTCTAGCCATTATGCCCGAATGTGTTTACTATATCTGGGCAGAACTATTGCCACAAGCTAACGACAATTTATGTTCGCTCGAGACGATGTTTGAAATGAAAATCGGGAAGGGATAATATAACCCTCCGCAAATTATGGTTTAATGCATATCAATGGAATATCTCCTCGAGCCTTTCACTGATCAATGACAATCTCCAAGGTTCCTGCAGAATCAACTGTCTCCATTACAGCTCACTAATTGCATAATTAGAAAAAAGTGCGAAGGTCGCGGCGACGACGAAGAGAGATTAAGAATTAGAAATTTCTTAAAGGCGCCAACCCGCCGATGCACAAAAATAGATTGCATCATGTTTGAAATGAATACTTGGAAAGGAGAACATACTTCTGTGCAAATCTTAGTTTAATTCGTAGTAATGACAAATCTTCTCCGGATTTCCGGACATTAATGACAATCTTAACGGTTCCTGCAGGATGAACTACTAGCATTAAAGCTTAATTACTACATATCTGGAAACAAGTACGAAGGTAGTGGTGATGGAAAATTGCGGCGAAGCATTGTACATTTTCGTGCACCCGTCAACCCGCGAAACCGATTCCAAGAAATACCTAAGTATGGAAAGTGGTCGGGCGAGTTACAAAAGAAAAAGGGCAGAAGATATACCCATGAGACGTGAAGGGCCGATGGTCATATTGCATCTCAGTGACAGATATCGGCCGTCAATTTGTATGTCATGAAATTTCGGCTACTATTTGTGCGTAGGGGAACAATAGAAGCGCAATGGTGAGAGGGCAATTTGTATATTGCTGAACTTTGGGTTTTGTATATAAAATCATGAGACATTGGGAAAAAGGACCAAGTAAACAGAAAGCGAAAGCATACAATATGAAGGGGGGTTTGTTTGCTAATTTGTAAATCGCGGAAGTCTGGGTGCTAGTTGCACGCGGTAGAACAATGGAAACATAATCTTAAACCCACCTATGCAGGAACCCACGATTAAAAGAGGGAAAGTAGAGAGAAAAGAGAAACTATAAATTTTTCAAAAAACGAGTAATACACACTAAATATGTACTATAAAGTATGAACATGAGATGTTATAGAGCATGTACGGATCTCGCATTCCATACTTGGCCACTTTTTAGATCGTGGGTTCTTGGACTGGGGGGCTTTAAATTGGGCATCCATTGTTCCATGGCCTACAAATAACATCCATAATTTTGCGATATACAAATTGGCCAGCGGACCTACGGGCTAGCTCGGTCAACTTTACACTCCTTTTGTTTTGTGTCATACAAACAGTACTCGGAGTTCTACGATATACAAATTGAAAAATGGACTCCAGGGCTGGCGGCCTCGAGAGTGCCATTGTTTATGGATGTTAATCCCTATTAAGTATTTAACATTATCTAAAAACATTATTTTCAATACTAAATTATTAATATTAAATATTGATATTGTACAATTTAATTAGACAAGGAGGTTTGTACAATATGAAACGGGGAAGCCATCGGTCGGTTGGGTTGGTGAGATAAAAGTAAGTGAAATCTAAATATGTGAATCTGCCAACTTCCTTACCAAGAAATTTTTCGAAAAAAATGAGTAATACATGAAATCTACTTTTAGAAAGTACGGACATGAGATTTTATAGAGCATGTACTGTTCCCGCATTCCATACTTAAGCCAATATTTGGATCGCGGGTTCTTGGGCTGGTGGGCTCAAAACTGGGCCTCTATTGTTCCGTTACCTACAAATAGCACCCAAGAGTTCCGCAATATACAAATTGACAGGCGGACTTGCCGCATATCTCGCTCAACATTGCATTTCTATTGTTCTGTGTCATTCAAACAACACTTGGAGTTCCGCCATATACAAATTCACAGATGGACTCTAGGGCTGGCGGGCTCAACCTTACGATTGTTTACGGATGCTGACCCCTATCAACTATCTAACACTACCTAAAAATATTATTTTCAATACTAAAGTATTAATATTAAATATTCATATTGTACAATTTAATTACATAAAATTATAAAAGGATGTGAAATATCTTATTTCAAAGAAAAACCCGTGTATTCGAAAACTTGCGTTCCAAAAATTTTGTATAATATGAAATGGGCAAGAGGTTGGTCAGGCTGTTGATATAAAAATGGGTGGAAATATGAACACGTGTATTCGTCAAGTTCCACACCTAGAAATTTTTGCAAGAAACGAGTTATACATACCAAATATGCACTTTTATAAAGTATGGGCATGAGATTTTATAAAGCATGTACGCAGCCCTCATTCCATACTTAGCCACTTTTTGGATCGTGGGTTCTCGGGTTGGCGGGCTCAAAATTGGGCTTCTGTTGTTCCGTGCCCTACAAATAGCACCCAAAGTTTCGCGATATACAAATTGACAAGCAGACTATTTGAATTTTAAGGGCCTCGTGTCGATGTATTAGCACAATTGGACTTGGGCCAGTTTATATTTGTTTCTTACAATATCAAATGGAGAAGCGGTCAGTCGGGCTGGTGATATAAAAGTAATTGAAATCTGAAGTCGTGAATCCCCCAACTTCTGCAACTAGAAGTTTTCCGAAAAACGAGTAATACATACCAAGTATGTACTCTTATAAGGTATGGACATGAGGTTTTTATAGAGCCTGCACGAATCCCGCATTCCATACTTGGCCACTTTTTCGATCATGGGTTCTCGGTCTGGCGGGCTCAAAACTGGGCCTCTATTGGTCTGTATCCTACAAATAGCACCTAGAGTCCCACAATATGCAAATTGACAGGCAAACTTGCGCACTGGCTCACTCAACACTGCAGTTCTATTGGTCCATGTCTTCTAAATAACATTCGAATGAAATGAGTAATACATACTAAAGATGTACTTCTAAAAACTATTGACATGAAATTTTATAAAGCATGTACGGATCCCTCATTCCATACTTAGCCACTATTTGGATCGCGGTTTCTCGGTCTGGCGGGTTCAAAATTGGGCCTTTGTTGTTTCGTGCCCTACAAATAGCACCCACATTTCCGTGATATACAAATTGACAAGTGGACTTGCGAGCTATTTGAATTTTAAGGCCCTTGTGTTGATGTCATAGCACATTTGGATTTGGGCCAGTTTATATTCATTTATTACAATATCAAACGGGGAAGCAGTCGATCGGGATGGTGATATAAAAGCAAGTGAAATCTGAAGTCGTGAATCCGCCAACTTTCACACCTACAAGTTTTCCGAAAAATGAGTAATACATAGTAAGTATGTACTCTTATAATGTATGGACATGAAATTTTTATAGATCATGTATGGATCCCGCATTCCATACTTGACCACTTTCTGGATTGTGGGTTCTCGGATTGGGGGGCTGAAAATTGGGCCTCTATTGTTTCGTGCCCAACAAATAGGACCCACAATTATGCGATATACAAATTGACAAGCGGACCTGTGGGTTGGCTGGCTCAACATTGCACTTCTATTGTTCCGTGTTCTCCAAACAACTCTTGGAGTTCTGCGATATACAAATTTACAGATGGACTCCAGGGCTGGAGGGTTCAAGATTGCCATTGTTCATGGATGGTAATCCCTATTAACTATCTAACATGATCTAAAAACATTATTTCAACACTAAATTATTAATATTAAATATTGATATTGTAGAATTTAATTAGACAAGAAAGTTTGTACAATTTTGTCGGGCTAGTGATATAAAAGTAAGTGGAAATATGAACACGTGCATCTACCAACTTCCGCACCTAGAAATTTTCTGACAAACGAGCAATACATAGTAAAAATGTACTTTTATAAAGTATGGACATGAGATTTTATAGAGCATGCACAGATCCTTCATTCCATACTTAGCCATTTTTTGGATCGCGGGTTCTTGGCCTCACGGGCTCAAAATTGAGCCTCTACTGTTTTGTGTCCTACAAATAGCACCCAGACTTCCGGGATATACAAATTGACATGCGGACTTGCGGGCTCTCTAGCTCAACATTGCACTTCTATTGTCTCGTGTCCTCCAAACAACACTCGAAGTTCCGTGACATACAAATTAACAGAAGGACTCCAGGACTAGCGGGCTCAAGATTGCGATTGTTTACGGATGGTCATCCTATCTAACATTATCTAAAAACATTATTTTCAAATACTAAATATTGATATTGTACAATTGAATTACATAAAATTATCAAAGGATGTTAAATCGTTTATTTTAAAAAAAAGGAAGGAAACAAAAGAAAGTTTTTTAAAATTCTATCACCGCAAGCATAACAAGGACCAGTTTGAATTTTAAGGGCCTCTTGTTGATATGATAGCACAATTGCAGTCCACACAGTATATATTTGTTGATTTCAAATTATTCCAGGAGATTAATTTTACCAAGTTCATGGATTAAGAAAAAATGCTAAAACAACGACCAATTTGAATTTTAAGGGCCTCTTGTTGATATGATAGCACAATTACACTTCGCAGAGTATATATTCGTTGATTTCAAATTATTCCAGGAGATTAATTTTACCAAGTTCATCGATTAAGGAAAACTACCAAAACAATCTACATACTACATTTGTGTCACAACGCCATAGAAATTATCAGGCGGATTTGCAGGCTAGCTGGTTAAAAAATTCAATTCTATTGTTCCGTGTCCTCCAAACAACAGTCGGAGTTCCGCGATATACAAATTGACAGATGAAGCACACAACCAAGAACCAACTAAACTTCAAACAAGCCGCAAGCAAGTTCCGACAAGGTTCCATAGAGCAAGACACATCCACCTTTGCACCAAACAATTTGATATACAAAGAAAAGATGTCGTCGCACTCGTTTTCTCTTGCATCTGGTATATGTTCCCAGTAGAAAATAACCGGGGCCATGGGATATATGAGGTTTGCTGCCATGCTTCCCATTTTTTGGACCAAACAATCTTATGCCCGTGCAATCCCAACTAGCCAAGTCCGACGAACATTCATCTGGATGTTGGAAGAAATATTACAGAGACACGTGAGGTATTTTCGTTTCCTGACAAAATTTGATATATATATTTTTTCCCTTCTTCAGTCGATATGCAAAACTGCATTGTCCTCATTTAAGGTGAATTTGTTGTGTATCCGAAGGTCCTGCAACATGTAGACACTACTTGCCTTTTTCTGTAGATATGTTTCATACGACAACTATGCCAACTTAGGAAGCACATTTTCTAACAGAGGTTGCCTAACCGTACAATGCACGGTTGTGTTTCCCACGGTTCAGACAACAACATTGACGCAATGTCCATATATATATGGACATTTTTTACTGCATCACAAACAATCATTCGTATCATCGCTTATCAAAGCGGACGCAGAAGCAGGAGAGTTGCATTTTGCACATATAGGTTCAAAGGGGGTCGAGTACACATTGGATGCAACTAAAACACCTTCAACCTGGCAATGCGCGCATAAGAATTAATACATTAAACAATATAATACACAATTTCACCCCCCCTCCCCTTAAAAAAATAAAAAATAAATAAAACAGGCCGCATAAATTTGTTCAAGGTTATTTCTATAAGCAAAGTGAGGATGATTTTGTGGATGTATATGCACAACAGTTGTAGAGCTAGCTATTTTCTTCAGATCCTCTACTATATATGCTCACAACTCTGTTACAAACGTTGCCTGGTTTGTCCGAAAGATCCTTTCTCTAACATCCATTTTCTTTGTTATATTTTTGAAAAGCATAAGTGAAATCTGCCCTTTATGCAATTGTTGCTCCATTGACGAAAACAAATTTGAATACGTATCGAACAATTGGAGCTACAACATGGAACAAAGCAATATTTGAGTAACTTACCCAAGATACATGCACATGCAAAAATAAAGGACAAAATTGAATATGAAAAGCGATACCATTGCCTTGTCGTTGTCCGACTCTCCATCCTTTATATGGAGAATGTGTTATGAGCCAAGTTTTCTCGCCAGTGTGACAGCTGCACCAATCGTTCTGATTGGGTAAATGTCAATGCTATGTGCAAGCTAGCTGATAGTAAAGTCCGGGACGAAACGATATTTTGAACAAACAACATAAATTTTTTCCACAATACTTGTTTCGTTGAGAGAAATAATTCGATCACAATCACCACGGTTATATATTGTTTTGGGCAATATATTAAAATTTGTAATGGATATCCCATTACCCGACAATATCTTTTATGCATGTTTCTGGACAAGTTGTGGAGAAATAGTTAGTGTCACTGACATCATGGCCTCCTTGTCTGTCATGTCAGCACGCATAATGGATCTACTTTTGTTTGCCTTGTCCAAATAGGTGCTATAGACGACCATTATGTCCCCGACGAACACTTGTCCAATTCAACGGTTGTTCAAGCCCTCTATTGATAGTACTTTGGATGTTACAAGTTTAGACCCGGTGACATTTTTTGAACAAGAAAACTAAAGTGAATGGTACTGTGCATTTTTTTTTGTATTCTTCTTTCATTGGCATAAATCTACAAGTACACACATAGCTTCGATGAACTATGGAGCTAGAGTTTTGCAACCACACCTCTTAGTCTGCAGAACATGCGACACGTTCGACGTCTCACTTGTACTTGTTGACACTTCTTGTGAACTGCAAACCATGTATTACAGATGACATCAACATATTCACCATGCCATAGATCAATATATAGCCGAGGATATTTGTTTGGTAAACATAGTAAGAGCAGAGCATATGCATCTTTACCTTTGGCCTTGTCGGTCTGCTAATGTCTGGGATGACTGACTGCTCATGCCCATGTCACTAGTCCAACTTTTTCTGATGCAAGAAAGTGCAGATGAACATCAGGACTAAACAAGCATATGCATTGTATACTATCCATCAGAACGACAAAATAACCGTAAAATTGTATTCATCTTATTTTTTAACTGGAAAAATGTTTAACAGTAAATAGGGCGTGAGGGCGGGGCACCACGACCAATTTGTATATTGCGGACCCCCGAAAGCCAGGGGAGAAATCTTGAACCTGCCAGCCTGGCACCCGCAATCGACAAAGTGGGTAACTATGGAATAAGGTAGAAGCACGGCCATAGATGTGAAACCGTTAGTCCGCCAGCTGGCGCACCAAGGCATTTTCGAAAAGAACACTAAGCAGATGAATTATAAAACAAAAGGGATAATAGAAAATGGAAAAAGTAGAAATAGGGAGGGCAGAAAGGCCCATTGTTGCGAAGCCATCGTTTTCAAGTCTAATATTATATGCCACCACCCGGTTTGTATATTTAATTTACCAACACGGTTGGTATGCCTTTTAGAAGATTGTACCACAGAACCCTCTGTTGTTGCACAAAACAATTCATCTTCCTGTCCAAGCAACCTTTTTTTTCCAAGGTAGCAACGCCAAATATGCAATGGACATGAAGGGAAGTTAGTATGAAAGCAGACATCTAAAAGAAAGAGAAACAGGTCTATTTACCCACCAAAGAGTCCATCATCCTCTCCAACCATTCTGTTTGTTTAAATGCAACAATGCAGTGAAAACACAATGGACATGAAGTAGGTTAGTATGAAAACACAAGGCATGTATTGAAGATACTTATAATGAAGACAGACATGTAAAAGAAAGAGAAACAGGGATATTTACCCGCGAAAGAGCCCATCTTCATCTTCAGCCACTCTGTTTGTTTAAATTTAGCAATGCAACGAAAACACAATGGACATGAAGCAGGTTAGTACGCAGGAACGCATGTAATGAACATAAGTTACCATGTAGGAAGGCACGCAACATGTATATATAATAAACTAAGTGAACACATATACAGACAATAAATGAAATACAAAACAACGCAATATGAAATAACAGTACAAGAATGCACCTTTCTATATCCTCTTCAACCGATGCAGTCAAGACTTTGTCGTATTCTCTAGCTATTCTGTTTGTTTGAATGTGGGAACGCACAAAATACAACGAACATGAATGGAAGCTGGCATGCACCGAAAAACAAGCAATATGTACATATAGTAAAAGAGACTCGACGAACGGTCTAGAAGATAGGTAGAAACATGAACCTTTGCGCTTCTCCATCCATAGCTGTAAATGTGTAATTTTTTTTGCCCTGCCCAAAATATATTACAAGCCACAAAATATTACGAAATTGCATGGTCATAGCTAAACGATTTATGGTTTTCCATGGAAAATTATCCAGATATGCTTCCACCAATGGAAATACATGTTCTTTATCCTCTACACAGATTGTTGTGCTCACGACACAAGTTTTTGGTTTTCCATGGCAAACTACCCAGACATGCTTCCAGACATCGAAATATAATCTTGCAGAATCTTTGTTGTACATATCATAGCTCAAGTACAACACAAATTGTATCGTGCACACACCAATCTGTGTAGAGGAGAAAGAACATGTAATGTCATATGGGCACATATGACCATACATGGTTTATAAATGTACCCTGCATATGCTTTATTCTAACAAAAAAATAACGGATATTGCAATTTCACATGTAATCCTTGAACTAATTTGCATGCAACTATTTTCTTTCATGCCAGCACTGAAGCACCAACAAAATCTCATAGCAAAACAGATATCAACCTCTGTAGACAGGGAAAATAGCACAAATGCATGTCGACTCGTGGGTGTAGGGGTTGAACATCGTAAAGCGCCCCAAAAAACAATAATAATCCAAACAAAAAAAGCTCCAACCACAGACACTGGACCCCAACCCTGCAAGGCCAAATCAAACAAAAGAAAACAACAAGCACCAAACCAGTGAGAAAGCACGAACATGCCGAACTGCACCCCTAGGGCCCCAAAGCGTAAACCCAAGCCAAACAAATAGAACCAACAACCCATGAACCAATGAACCAGCAAGAACCGTCGAGCCAGTAAACAACATATGTATCTCCAATGATTACGAAACTGCAGCTGAAACACAGAAGGAACCAAAAACATACGATGACCATGCCACTACAAATAAGCAAACATTCTTACTTGCAAACTTCAAACACTGAACAACAAACAAGGAATAGAAAATGAAACTATGGCATGGAAACTTACTCTGAAACAACGAAATGTAGAAGCACAGGTCGAATCGAGAACGAAACAACAACAAGCAGCAACCGACGAACCAACGAAGAAGAAGCACTCATCGAACTAGTAAACAATGTATGTAGCTTCAACGATGATAAAATTGAATTGCAAAGGTAGAAGAAGGATGAAACATACAATGACTATTCAATTGGCGCTGGACAACAACATTGTGCAAATTCACTGTAACATTGTATGGAATTTTTCGAGGAAAAATGTACTCCGAGAAGTGTATTTAGATAAACATTTAAGGTTGTTAGGCTTCTAAGGATGTCACGATATGCAAACATTTAATTTGTCAGGCCTGTTGGAGGACCTCGCGTCATGTAAACATTTAAGTTGTCAGGCCTATTGAGGTGTCTCGAAATAAGTGTCAATACATTTCAGTACAAATACATGCGGCAAGAATGTTATAAACTTTGGAATTCTCAATCACTATAAAGCCTGGATATCAAAACATTTCAATATGATTAGTACAAATAAAAACTTATGGATATATTAAGCTAGCAAAAAATGCTAACACAAACATTCGAACTAATGCTAGAATTAATCCACCTTCAAGCAATACATAGGAAAAATATATTATTCAAAAACACTGTATACGAGAAAAAGTTTGGATATGTTGCCATATAAAACATTGGGAATAGTGAAGCCGGCAATAAGACATCCAATCTCTTATCCAATCAGATCAATACATATATGCTAATTTTTATTATATAAAAATATATGCTTTTAATTCCCTAGCTCCAACAATAGGTAGTATGCAAATATTTTTGGTCAAAGGACAAACTAATATGTAGTCAACGAATTATTGATCGCTATAGTCCCTCTATGCCTATGGCAAGGACTAATAAGACAACATAGATCAACATTAGGCATTGCCCCAACTTATATTTATGGTATAACAAAATGAGATACAAAAGAATATCAAGGATTGAAGAGATGTAACCAATCCCTACAAAGGTGTATGATAATACATGGCTCTATTTACTTGTCATTATCTTGTTATTTCATTTAATACTAGACGTTTAAATATTATATAGATAAACATTAAAAAAATTGCCAAGAAGAAGATGGTGGCAAAGTCAACCACGAGAATAACAAATTCTTAGGATTTTTGGAAACTTGTTGATTGTAAATGGCACTAGAGTGGACCTCATCAACTTTGATCACTAGAGATTGAGGGGGAGTGCTAGTTGAGTCAATTGTGATATCTCATTGATGATGTATGTTGTTTGGAGAATATATTAAGGAAAGATCAGTGACACACTAAAGATAAACATAAGTCGTAGTTGTGATTAACATGATAAGTTACATGAGTTTGTTATAAAGGAAAGCATGGTAGAACCTATTGCGTGCACTCTCCTACTTGTATTAGAAGCCAAGAAAGGTCCATCATAATCCCTAATCACATTAAATAACATATCATTGAAGATCGGGTTAGGTGAGAGTGATGATATGACTTTGTTACTACCAATTCACGTGACACCACATCTTACCACCCTTGAATTGTATATATATCTTATATATCTTTTTGAGCACATAAATAAAACTATAAACCAAACCAATTAATTCTTTTTCCATTTTTCTTTAAGGTCATATAAACAAAAGTTGGTGGATGGTAGCAGTCATCATCATCATCATTATAAACTTCTAATGTAGATCCTAAGGGTAAGGCTCGACGAGAGAATGTCAAAAGTCTTACACTTTGGTTTATTTCTATATGTTCATATAGGCTAAGTATCATGCCACTATGTCACCACGATACACCATGACTTATGTTATAAAGTAAACATGAAGTATAACATAAGGCTGAAAAATCAGTTATTTGGAATAGAGAGGGATATGATGCAGTGAGAGGGGAAGCAAGGAGGTTTCTTGGGAAGAGATGATTATCTTATGCCATGTGTCATTAAGGAACTCTCCACTTTTTTGGTCATGTGTCCTAAAACATAATGCACCACGAGAATATTGTGATACACAAGCTTTCGTGTAAACCTTAGTATATAATGTATGATTTTGGACTTAGGAAAGTTCATATTCCTTATCTTCCATTCATGACATTCATGTGCTTGTAACTTACTATTTAAGAATGTAAAAGGAGTTGCAATACACTAATGCATTATGTGTGGTTTTAATACTACAATTACAAGCTAGTTAATGAGGATCAAATTACTACAATGAGTATAGAGGTTGGAGAGATAAGTATACCATTATTATATACCTCTATTGGATATTAAATATTTTGAGCCAATAGACTACCTCTACCTTAATTATATAGGGGTTTCCCTAGCAATGGAATTATCGAAGCTACACTATTGTATCAAATCTCCCAAAAGAATGGCAATAGCTTTGACACTTATTGCCAAAATAATCACTAATAGAAATGAGCTTTTAGTGAATTTTTTTGCAACGGTTATTAATGTTAAAGTATGGGTTAAAATGTTCAAAAAAAACTTCACAAGTGGCAATGGAGGTTTCTATGGATGATTTAGCATAGGTTGTATAGATTTTGTAGAAGTTTTTTGGTTGATGGGAAAAGCATTTTGTAGAGATTTTTTTCTTTCCAATGCACTAATATAAAACTAGCGGATTAGTGTACCAATAATGTGGGAGCACTACCAACGGACACTTTAAGGTTATGGTGCTCTAAAATGGATAAGAAGCACCCGTGGATCAAAACAAAAGTGGACCATCAATGCTCAAAGACCAAATGGAGCACCACCCATCTTAGAGAATATCGAGTAAGCGTTGGTTCTCCAAAATAAACACAAMGCATTGGCGATGAATATCAAATAATTATTAAATAGTTAATTTATTATTAAAAAATATTAATATTTAATTWTTTTTTTTATCATTTTATAAATGTGTTGTGTATTTACAAATTTTTATAATTGATTAATATTTATTGATTGAGTTAATTACTACATAATGATTAAAATTTGAAAAATTAAAATCAAATTTTTTTTAAATATTTGAAAGGAATTGTGTAGACGGAGTTTTGATGTTAGGGTGTTCCATAAAAGTATTTAAACATTTGAAGTATTGGTTATTTTCCTTTTTGGTTTATGAGTCTTTAATTTATAATTTTCTATTGTTTGATTGTCATTGAAACAACTACATATATTTAAATTTTATATTTTTTTATATTTTAAATTTTATATTTTTATATTTATGAAAATTTGAAATTTTGAAAGTACTTTACAAAACAATATGCTTAATTGATTATTTGAAACCAAAATAGATTTAGAAACACATACATTGCACGTGATGCCCAATACACACAGTTTCACACACACACACACAAGCGACACACTTGCACCTAACTAATGCACCCATATGCATAAGCAACACACTGATGCACTTATGTACCTAAGCATTGCTTATGTGTGGGTATGCCACTAACAAACACATAAGCAACACATTCATGCACCTAAGCGACACACTCACATACATTAACGATGCACTCACACAAAAGCAACACACTCACACACACATGGGCAATGCATGCACACAATGCCACTTATGTATGTGAGTGCATTACTTGTGTGCATGACTGAATCTCTTTTGTTAGTTGTGTTTCTTATGTATGTGATTGTGTTTCTTATGTGCATGAATTGTCACTTATGTTAACTAGATTGCTCATGTGGATGGGTGTCTCTCTTATGTTGCTGGTCTCTTACTTAAGTGCATTAATGCATTTATTATGTGCATCGGTGTGTTGTTTATGTGTGTAAGTTGATTGCTTATGTTAGGTGCATCACTTATGTGCATCGATGCATTGTTTATGTATGCCAGTGTGTTGCTTATGTTTATGAATGCATCACTTATGTTAGGTGTGTTGTTTATACGTGTGAGTGTGACACTTGTGTCACTTAGGTGACAATGTTCTATTTCACATAATGTTGACATGGTGAAAGATTGTTAAATCTGTTGAAATCTAGAAAACACCTTGATATCTACTTTCTCTGTGTGAGGTCCTATTGGTTTGATTCCATTGCTAAATATCCTAAAACATGTGTCCCCACTTTTAAGTTTTAATGTTATATATTTAAGTCAACATTGATATTTACCTTATAAAATATGAATTAGAAGGTAAATATCAACTTTCGCTATGAGAATTTAATATCTAAAAGTTAAATACAAATCAAAAGTCAATGATCGATGATAGCTTTTAATAAACAATTATGAGTTGCATCATGATAAAATTCATAATTACCATATTGCTTACCAATTGTAGTAGGATGATAATTAGTATATCGCTAGGCTAATGACTAAAAGGGAACATGTTCAAATCCACAATGGCCACCAAGATGCAAGGGGCGGTTAGTGCGAGGGGGATCATTCTAGTTCCCAAGGGGAAACAAGAACTAACTTATGAATGAGGTTTAAGGATAGCTACAAACAATCAGGCAGAGGTGTACACTCTCCTCCAAGAATTACTCTCTATAAATGAAACTAGAGTGAGGACCTTGAACGTTGTTGGAAATTCAAGCATAGTTATCAATCTTGTGAACAACAAGAAAACCCCATCTGATAGCAAGTTGGTTTGTCTCATTACAAGACTAAAAGAGGAGACCCCTTGGTTCAAGGATGTCACCTTTTTCCAAGTTCCAAGAGATGTCAATTGTTAAGAAAACATCCTTGCAAACGAGACCCCAAAATTAAGCGAAGGAAGCCTAAAGAAAAATGGGGGTATTTCTTTTCAAGTCATCCCCTAAGTTTTTATCCAAATTCTTTTAGGCATGGTGATACATCATGATCATCATTTAACGCACGTCAATGTATCCAAGCCACCATAGTATAACAAGAGGGAGGTGGTATGTGAAGCATGTCACCTCTATACATGTTATTCATTAAGGTCAATTGACAATTTGAAGTACACAACAAATTAATGCAGGGAATAGGTGGGATAATGGCTCAAAATGTGGGTCATTTGTTTGGTGAGAGATCTTGGTGGTGTTTGACTCTAGTTTGGTTAGAGTATCAAGTAGGAATTATTATTCGAATCATATTGGTGTTCCTTGGATTTTTCTCAGTGCATTGGTATTAGCCCTTGGTGGTTTTTAACTCAGACCGGTGCTTTGCATTGATGTTTAGTTGGAATTTAGTAACTAACCTTGTTTGGATTGCATGTGCTAGTTTGGAGTCCCTACTCCATGGCTTTGGAAACAGGGGCCTTGTGTTTCTCCTCTTCCTAGTTAGTCTCTTGAGTTTGGAGGTTCTGATTCCCATTTCCTCGGTTTCATTAGATACCAAGAAAGGACATCTCGGTTGGTTTCCCATGACCACCCTATTCTCTTGTGTGTGTAGTATCACTTCAAGACTGTTGTGTAGCTTCCTTATTGGGTTGGAATCCCAATCCAGTTCATTGTGTCTACTAATTAGGAAAGTCTAGATTAGTCTTTTGGAATTGTTCCTTTGGGTTCTCATTATCTATCCTTTGTTTAGGTTACAGTCGAAGTTTTTGGTCATGGACTATAGGGAAATACAAGAAATGCACAATCTACTATGTAGGCATGAATATTTTATAAATAACAATAGGACATATATATTATTAGTGACCATAAAGGTACATTAGAATGAGCACCAATGCATATCTCAAAGTGCAGTGATTATGGACACTTTTGTTTAGCGAAAGAGCCAAATTCAAATTCTAGAAGCTAAATGATCAATGCTAAGAAATATGGTATGTATCCTTAGTAAAGGCTCCCACTTAGATACCTCGAATTATAGAATGTTAGTGAATAACTCCCTTGATGATCTCAAAAAGAAGAAACAATCCATCAAATGATTGAAGACATGGACTTGGGGTACCAGGAATCTCATTCCACCAATTTCAGTATTAGTATTAGGTGTCTTTTATAGAGTTTACACTAGTAGAAACATTTTGAAATCCTTTGCAAAGGATGACTTGGAATTATGTGTACATGACACATGTTGCTTGTTAGTTATACTAGGTTTTGTCAAGAGACAACACTCTTTTTTGTCCAGGTGGATATCGGTGGCCACCCACCTTTTCCGACTGGCTCAAAACAATTTTTTGGCAAATTTGGCAATTTAGTATTTTTAGCAGTTTTTAACTTTCAAGGCCATTTTGAGAGCCCAAATGAAGGTTTCAAGATAGAGGTTATCAATGATAATGAAAGGCATGATTGAGCCCCCAAAATGAATCTCCTCGAAGATACCTTTTCAACGAGCTATCATACACCTAAAACAGAGATCGTATGCAAAAGTTACGACTCTGGGAAGTTGATGTATTGACTTACCCAAACGGGGCCCACATGACTTTTGGCGCTTCATCTCCTAGGGTTAGGTTTTTGGATGTCTAGGAATTTTGGCATTCCTGTTTATTGTAAAATGGCCTTCAGAGCCTCATTGTAATCATCTTCTTGCGAATGAGCGCAGCCGTCACATCTCTTCTTAGAGATAAGCCGCCACCATTCTAGCGAGTCTTTCACTCTGTATTTTTACAGTCTCTGTACATTTCTTTTATTAATATAAATCGTGTATTACTGTATATCTGTGTTTATGGTTGCATCTTTGATACATTTCTGTTATATTATTGAATATCTGCGATATCTCTGTGCATTTCTTTATTATATCTCCATTCTCATTTCGTGCCGAAAATAATTCAGATCACTTTCGGAATTACTACGTTCTCCAGCTCAACTGCAACTTTTTCTAATACAAATATTATTTGTTTCTATTAAAAAAATGGCCACCAAGATGCAAGCTAGTCATGTGAGGGATTAAATGGGAGCAAATGGGACATAAACTACACAAAATAGGATGGATGATTTTGGAATGGGACACTGGGCCTTTTTTTGAGACATTTTTGCATCCTTTTTTGTGTTTCTTTCACATCCTTTCTACATCCTTTTCTGTTATTATTATTATTTTTTTTCATTTTGAGCCATATTTACATCCTCTTTGCTTCTTATTTATATCCTCTTCATGATGCAAAGCAACACAATTGAGACATAAAGAAGACGCACAAGAGACACAAAAATAAAAAACAAAAAAAAAGATGCAGGATCGACATAAAAAAGGACACAAGGTGATGCATGATCGACACAGTAAAAGGATGCAAAAGAGGATGCCACATGTAGCATCCTTTTTTACATATTTAAATGAAAAATAAAAGGAAATAAAAAGGATTGAAATGCAAAAAGGATGCCTGAGGCCTATATTATAGTAGTGGCTTTGTAGTTTTTCATGTCTTTTTAATAAGTTAAACTAAATATATATTACCGTTTTTTTTCATTTATGTATTGGGAGCAAAGGTGTGCCCCAATCAAAGTGGAGCACCTGTGTGTCGATACCCAAGTGGAGCACTAATGTGCCAAGACAAAAGTGGAGCATTTTGTATCTCATGGAAATGACATGAATCTATAAGATCATGAGAATCAGGGTCACTCAATACACCAAAATGCACCAAAACCAAAGTGAAGCACTATTTCTTCAAGACTAAAGTGGAACACTAGAGCTCCATGACCGAATTGGAGAATCAACGTATTTTTTGGGTTGTTTCCCTTCTAGTGTGCATCAACCATGTAGGATTGATTCACATATACCAAAGTGGAGCACCGATGTGTTAAGACCAAAGGTGAGCATAAGTGGGTTTTTTTGGTTATTACCCATTTAATTCATAATAGTCACGGAGGACTAGTGCATCACTAGTAAAGTGGAGCTTTGATTCCCCAAGGCCAAAGTGGAATATCATTGTATTTTTTGGGTTGTTACCCATTTGTTGTGTATTGACGATGGAACACTAGTGGACCTAGACCAAAGTGGAGCACATGCTTATGAAGACTGAAGTTGAGCATGGGTGTCCTTTTTAGAATGATGCCTCTTCAGTGTGCTTGGGTCATGAAGCACCAATGTGCATACCAAAGGGGAATTTTGATGTCGTTATTTGGGTTCTTATATCTTGGGTGTGCATGGGTTAGAAAACACCAATGTGCATATCAAAGGGGAAGTTTGATGTCATTATTTGGGTTGCTACCTCTCTAATGCACACGGTTCACGGAGTATCGATGCACAAACAAAAGGGGAGAATCAATGCACCAAGACTAATGCAAAAAATCGATGTATTTTGTTAGGATTTTACACTTCTAGTTGATAAGAAAAAAAACTTCCACGCTACACCTAACAAAAGAGAACATGACAGATATAATCAAAAAACTAAATGATAAAGCAATCACATAGTACAAAGATATTTTACCTTGGAAACCCAAATGGGAAACCCAAATGGGAAAACCAACATTACTTGAGTGTATTACTCTCTTGTTGTCTTATTCATTTAGAATAAAAGGTTACATGCCTAACCTTGGTCTACACCTAAGACACAATAAACATCATACCTTCTTTCTTGTACAATAACAACCCTGTATCCAATCTGGATTACATCTACATGACCAAAAACCTACTGCTAAAAAGATACCAGGAACCTCGAAGATTGATCAATTAACGATTAGCTTCTACAGTATTACAACATGCCTTATTTATAGGATTTACAATAGACAAAACCTTAAATAAAGGCACCCAAAAACAGTTACATATCACTCGCTACAAATCTCGTGAATCTCAAGATTCTATTACAGTCGACTACCAGTTGGATTACCAGTGGACCTCCATTTGGTCTCCAGTCAGTTGCCACTCGACCTCTTATCGACTGACCTCTCGACTTGTTTTTAATCAATTTGACTTCGACTTTCCCTCGTCGACTTTGACCTTCGATTTTCACATCAATGAATATAACAACCCAACATTCTCCCATTTGTTGTCTTCTTTGCTAAAATAGGAGAACCTTCCTGAAATTTTGTTCACAGATCTACGACAACAATGCTCATTTCCTCTCTACACCAAGAGAACTTCACAACACTCACAGACTTGGCCAAAGAGTCTGCCATGTTTTCCAATGTGTCTACTTTCTCCAACAACACCTTGTTGCTTTCCACCATATCTCTCACAAAATGGTATTGTACATCAATAAGTTTCGTCTTGGAATGGTAAGTCATGTTCTTTGCTAGGAATATTGTGCTTTGATTGTCGTAATTTATTTTCACAACTCTCTACTTAAACTTGATCTCTGAACACAGTTGTTGCAACCATACTACTTCTTTGCTTCCATGAGTGGTTCCCATTTGTTAAACTTATGTTGTTGACAATGCTACGACTATTTGTCACTTACTGATCCAGTTGATTGCTCCACCAAACATTCTGAACACATCTCCATTAGTTGACCTTCGTCGATCTAGATCTTTGGCCCAATCGGCGTCGACAAAGCCATGTACATTTACTTCACTGTCAGCTTCAGGTTTCCCTTGGTAGCATATAGCATAATATTTTTTGCCACACAAATACTTGAATACTCTCTTAATAGTTGTCCAGTGCTCTTTCCCAAGTGTCGACATGTATCTACTTAACACTCCCACTGCATGGGTAATGTTTGGTTGAGTGAAAACCATCGCATACATTAGACTACCAACAACACTTGCACAGGGAACATGTGCCATGTCCTCTATTTCTTCCTATGTTTTTAGAAAGTGTTTAGTAATTAACTTAGCTCCCACAATAATTGGCACCTTAACAGGTTTGCAATCTTGCATGTTGAAATGTTTCAATATAGTTTCAATGAATTTCCTATGGTTCAACCAGAGCTTTATAACTGCCCAATCTCTCTTAGTCTCCATTCTCGTAATGAAGTTCGCTGCACCAAGATCCTTCATGTCGAACTTGGAGGTAGTTTCTTCTTCACCTCCTTTATTGCGTCCATGTTGTTTCCAACCAACAACATGTTGTCGACATACAATGTTGCATATATGAAACACCCACCTTCTTCCTTAGAATATACACAATGATCAACCTTGCTTCTCACAAATCCCAAACTAAGGATGTATGTGTCAAACGTTTTGTACCACATCCTTGGAGATTACTTTAGACCATAAAGGGATCTCTTCAATTTGCACACTAGCTCTTTCTTTCCCTTTACTGCAATTCCTTCAAGTTGTTTCATGTAGATTTCTTCTCCCAGGTCCCCGTGTAGGAACATTGTCTTCACATCCATTTTCTCTATCTCAAGATCAAATGTTGCAACCAGAGACACTAGTAATCCAATGGAAGTTAATTTTGCAACAAGGGAAAAAATATCATTGAAGTCGACTCCTTCGACTTGGGAATATCCATTCGCTACCAATCAAACTTTGAATTTCTCGACTTGACCTATTGCATTCATCCTTTTCTTGAACATCTGCTTGTTGTTGACGAGTTTTATTCCACTAGGTAATTTGACTAAATACCATGTCTCATTCTTGTGCATGGATTCCATCTCTTCAATCATGGCATCCTTCCAGACTCTACCCTATTTCGAGTCGACTCCCTCTTTGATCGACATGGGATCCTCATCAGTGGAAGTTAACACAAAAGTGGAACACAAATCAGGTGGACTGTACCTTTTGACTAGTTTTCTTACTCATTTAGACCTCCTTACAACCGAGGTCGACTATTCCACCTCTTTATCTGATTCATTCGACCCATCTAAATCGTCTTCTTCGTTCCTCAGTTCAAACCTCACCTTCTCTGGATATTTATTTGTTTGAACCACTTTAGACTCAAACTTACCTCTAACTTCTATGAAGACCACAACTCGCTTATACATTGTTCTCCTTGATGTAGGATCCCATAACTTATATTCTTTCATTCCTTCTTTGTATCTAATGAAAATACACTTGATTGCCTTCTTGTCGAGCTTGATCCTCTTTTCCTTGGGAACATGCACAAATGCATCATAGACAAATACTTTGATATTGTGAAAGTGAAGGCTTCTTACTAAACCATACCTCATGTGGAGTCATGTTGACTAGCATCAATGAAGGAGACATATTCACCAGATATTTTGCAGTGTTGACTACTTCTACCTAGAATTCTTATGCGAGCCCAACACCACTGAGCATGCTCCTTGCCTTGTCCATCAATGTTCTATTCATTCTTTCAACAAATCCATTTTTTTGTGGGGTATATGGTGTGGTATTTTGTCATGCTATGCCACATTTCTTACAAAATTGTTGAAAATCATTTCCACAAACTTCACCACTATTGTTAGTTCTCAACACCTTGATCTTCTTATCTTTTTGGTTTTCTATAAGAGATTTTACCCTGGAAACCCAAATGGGAAAACCATCATTCCTTAAGCATTTTTCTCTCTTAATTTCTTATTCATTCAGAATAAAATGTTACATGCCTAACCTTGGTCCACACCTAAGACACAATCAACATCATACCTTCTTTTTTGTACAAGAACAACAATCAACACCATACCTTCTTGCTTGTACAAGAACAACCTTATAGCCAATCCGAATTACATCTACATGGCCAACAACCTGCTGCTAAAAATATAGCAAGAACAACCAAGACTCATCAATTAACGATTAACTTCTACAATATTACAACATGCCTTATTTATAGGCTTTACAATAGGAAAAACCTTAAATAAAGGCGCTTAAAAATGGCTACAAATCCACACATATCACTGGCTACAAATCTCACGAATCTCAAGATTTTGTTACAGTCGACTACTAGTCAGATTACCAATCGACTACTAGTCAACCTCCATTAGATCTTCAGTCGATTGTCACATGACCTTTGACGACCTCTTGTTGGGTGACCTCTCAACTTGTTGTCAATCACTTCGACTTCAACTTTTCCTGATCGACTTAGACCTTCAACTTTCACTACAAATAATATAACAACCCAACACTAGTGTGTATCATACATGGAATGTTGATGAATGAACCAAAGTGGAGTAACAATGCACCATGACCAAAGTGAAGGATTAATGTCATTTTTGGATTGTTATTTCTCTGATATACATGGGTCATGGAGCACCAATGCACCATGACCAAAGTGAAGCACTGGTGTCATTTTTGGGTTGTTGTTTCTCTAATGCACATGGGTAATTGAGAACCAATTCACTATTGTAATAAACACACAATGTGCTTATGTCAAATTGGCACACTAACACTTGACATCAACAAAAATCCTTACCCACCATAAACGAGGGACTTCAAAGATCACCTTTTGTAAAAACCATTCCTAAGGTCACACATCGACAAAAGGGATTTCTCAAGCCTAATTCAGGGGGTAGATGATAAAGGACAATTTTAAGAGTTATTTAAGTTATGATTGAGAAATCTAAGTGAGTCTATAACATAGGGACCCATGGTAGATGTTTAATTGGCTAAATCATTTGCCATAATGCGATGGGTTGTGATGAGATATAGATCCCATTAGGAAATTCTTTGCCCTTATCACTTCATCACTCAACTTAATGCGATGTTTTTTTTCTTGTGATGGAAATACAACTACAACTAGAGAAATACTTAAAATAGAAACATAAATAAAGAGCTAAAATGAAAAGAAAATAGTGGGGCACTTGCACACCCAAGGTTGGATTGCACCTATAAATTTAAGTAATGGAGGAAGAGTTATTTGATAAAGAATATCAAGTTAGTTCATTACATTGATAATATGATATGAGATGCATGTAAAAGGGGAAAAAACCTAGTTTATACCAATAAAGAGGCAAAAACCCTAACTTAAAGCTTAAGTCTGTGATAAGAGTACTTAGGCCCTTGTCATATAAAGGTAGTCTTTTATAAATAAAAAATTATTAATACAATATTATGTGATGCAATGCATTGATTTTAGACAACTATAATGTTAAAATAACATCTACATTAGCATTAGAAAGATTTTTTTGACAACATTCTTTGTCTTCGATGCTCATACAGATGATTTTGCATATTATTTTGGTCACAATAACATAAAAAAATACGTTCAAATAAGTTTATTGTAAATGAATTAATCAAATGGCAATTCCTTGAGTACTCCACACCTTAATATCAAAATAATATAAAAACCTCAGAATAAGTACTCCACACCTTAACAAAGAGAGAAATTAAGATAATAAGCCTCTTTGAGGGGGCAACCTCCTTATACATTACATGAATTCACAAATACAAGATGATTCCAAATGAAAAGGTCTCCTTGATATATATAGGAGACTAGGAGGTACAATTACAACTAATGGACCCAAGCCGACATAAATAAAATAACAATACTAATGTAATATGCCCCAATTAAGGGGTAATGTGCCATGCTTTAGGGCTTAACATGCCCCTCCCCTTCAGAGAAGTGTTGTCCTCAATGCTTGAATAGTTATGGATGCTTCTGTATAAAAGACTCATCTTACCATGTGGAATCTTCAATAGATAGTTTCTTCCACTTAATGAGATACTCTGAAATTGATCTATTCCTCAGCTGGAAAATTCTTGTGTCAGTGATAGCTTCAGGCTCCAATTTGATTTTTCCTTCCTCGTCAAGTTTTGACAATATAATTTGAACTAGGATCTTGTCACCTGTAACCTTCTTTAAGCACAAAACATGGAAAACTAGGTGTACTCACAAAGATGCAGACAACTTCAATTTGTATGCCACAATACGAATCTTTTGCAACACCTTATAAGGGCCATAATACTTCGGTGATAATTTAGTATCCTTCTTAGCTTGTGTGAGCGATATATGTTTGTATGGTTGTAGTCTTAAAAATACCCAATCCCCTACTTCAAAACATCTTTCACTACGATGTTGATTTGCTTGTTGTTTCATGCGATTTTGTGCCATGGTCAGGTTGTCCTTTAAGAGTTGGAGAACTTGTTGTTGATGCTCGATGTGATATTCCACTGCTTGAACCTTATATTTTTCTTTTAGAGAAGAAGTGATGGACGACGAGTGATATCCATAAAGCGCCATAAATGGTCATTTTTGTTGTAGTATGAAAGGAAGTGTTATACCACCATTTTGCCAAGGGTAACCACTTGAACCATTGTCTTTGTTTATCAGAGACAAAGCAACGAAGGTATCCTTCCAAACATTTTTTCACTATCTCAGTCTGTCCATCAGATTGAGGATGATAAGATGAGCTATGAGCCAATTAAGTACCCAAACAAGAAAATAATTTTGTCCAAAAATGTCCAGTGAAGATGGGATCTCTATCACTTACAATAATCTTTGGGCTTCCATGTAGCTTTTGAATTGTCTCCATGAATGTGGTAGCAACTGTACTAGCTTTGAAAGGATGAGAGAGTGTAGAAAAGTGTTCATACTTGGTAAGTCTATCAATAATCACCATGATGACACTCTTTCCTTCAAACTTTGGTAACATTGTGATGGAATCCATGGAAACCTCCTCCCAACGCTGACTTGGAATGGCTAATGGTTGTGAAATACCTGGGGTCTTAGTTGTTTCCACCTTATTTTGTTGGAAAAGCAAACATTCTTCCACAAACCTTCGGACATCAATTTTAAGGCCATCCCAAAAAATTTCCCTCTTGACCCTGTGATAGGTTTTTCAAAAATCCTGAGTGCCCTCCTACCAAAGAGTTATGCAATTCCAAAAGTATCTTTTGTTTGAGTTGGGAGTTCTTACATAAATACAAGCAATTTTTGCACCATAGTGAATTATTTTTCCATGTAAATGTATCGGATGCACTGGAATCTTGTTGTGACCTTTGAATGAGAGTCGACACTTCTTCNTCCAAAAGTATCTTTTGTTTGAGTTGGGAGTTCTTACATAAATACAAGCAATTTTTGCACCATAGTGAATTATTTTTCCATGTAAATGTATCGGATGCACTGGAATCTTGTTGTGACCTTTGAATGAGAGTCGACACTTCTTCGTCATTCTTCCATTCATCCCTTGTTTCTGTTATCCAATAAGGTTGGATGATAGAGATAACACATAGAAATGCCTCAACATATTCATCCTTTCTTGAGAGTGCATTTGCCACAACATTTTGGTTCCCTTTTTTGTCGATGGTTTCAAATTCGTAGCCCAACATCTTGGTCACCCATTTTTGTTCCTCTTCTGAAGATAGTCTTTGTTCCAAGAAGTATTTAAGACCCTCGTGATATGTTTTGACCTTGAAGTGCCTACCTATTATGTAAGGGTGCCATTGCTTCAATGCATGTAGTATTTCCATCACTTCCTTCTCATAAATGGGTTTGTGTAAGTTCTTTCCCTTGAGTGCTCGACTTTCAAAAGAAAGGGGCCTTTCTTATTGCATTAGAACAACACTAATGCCATTTCTTGGGGCATCACATTTCACAATAAAGGTTTTTGTGAAGTCTGGTGTGGTCAAGGCAAGAGCTTTGCACATTGCCTCTTTAAGTTGTTCAAAATATCGAGTTTCCTCTGGAGTCCATGAAAATGCATCCTTCTTAGTTAATGCAGTTAAAGGTGTTGTTATTCTTCCATAGTTATGAACAAACTTGTAGTAGTAACATATCAAACCCAAAAATCCTCTAAGATGCTTCAATGTTTTGGGAATCGGCCAGTCCATCATGGATTTAATCTTGTTAGTGTCTACCTTTACACCTTCATGAGATACAACATGATCCAAATACTCTACCTCCTTCACCCCAAAGAAACATTTGGATGGTTTGGCATATAGTTGTTGCTCCTTTAGTAGTTGTAGCACCCTGTCAACATGTCGAACATGATCTTCCCAAGACTTGCTATAGATTAGTATATCATCAAAAAATACTAACACGAATTTTCGAAAGAAGGGCTTGAAAATGGAATTCATCAACCCTTGGAATGTGGAAGGTGCATTTGTAAGGCCAAAAGGCATGACCAAAAATTCATAA